>SKCR01029698.1:0-237206 GCA_019454045.1 Zanthoxylum bungeanum | reverse complement strand
ATGCCAATATATCCAATATATTTTCCTAAGCTTTTCCTCTGAATCAACCAAGTCTTGGCTTTGGCATAACAAGCTTAATGATTCCAGTTAAGCGGAACCCATTGTCTTGGAAAGCTTCGTAATCGATGTCGATGGACAAGAAGTGATCTTGACTTTGGCCAACAAATCACAACTTGGACAAGACATACGATATGGAACAAAGCCTTCATGATTCAAACACATCCGCGATGGACAAAGGTCTTGATTTTGGCCAACAAACCAGTGCCAATCTTGGATCTTGAGAATGAATCACTCAATGGAAGGAAAACTCTTAATCTTTGATGAGGGTTTTTCGCGTAATTGGCAACCAATTAATTATCTTTGATTAGGTCTCATCATACACCCTTAAGCATGCATTCTAAAAGCATAATAAGGCGCTGTAAATAAATTAATAATGATATGCGGATGGATATATCACAAATTGTTCCTAGAACAAATCACTCTATTTCCTCTCCCTGGCTAGCACTATTCTAACTTCTACCCAATTACATAATACATTAAAGAAACTTCATTACATTGAGGGGAATTGGTGAGAAAAGAATTACAAAGATTCGAGAGATAAAGGCTGGACACGCAGGTCCAATTTAATAAATTCTAAATTTATTACAACAATTTCCAAAATTGCCCTTTCCCTTCTAATATCCATCTGATATACATTATTCATTCAACACATCCATGTATTCACACAAAGCATGTTATTCAATCAATCTAATACAATTAATTAATCTTTGAATAAAGTGATCATCTAATGTTCAAACAACGATTTGATTTTCGCGAGTCCAACTCGTTTAAGAATAAGTACTCAAAGTACGAATTCTTGAATTATATCGAACTACAATTTAAATCTAATTTAATTCGTATTCAATACTAATTCTACATTTAATTCCAAATTAAATAATTACACTTTTAAATGCGCCTTTAAGACGTAGATTCCAAATTTAATCTAAATGGGTCTCAAAGCCCAATTAACATCCAATGTCTTTTAATTAAAGTCCAATGGGCTTTCAATTAATTTCTTAAGGCATGGACTTTAGTCAATATGGGTCAAACCCGAATACCAAAGCCCAATTAAGGAATCACCCTATTTGCCAAGAAACCAATTTCGGCCCATTAGGCCCAATTAAACATAAAAGGCCCATTAGTCATATTTGGACTTAATAGAATGGTTTAGGCCCAATTTGGATCCAATCCAATTGACCTAAACCAACTTGGCCCAACTAAGCCCATTAGGCCCAAATACAACATTATAAGCCCAATTCTAAATTAAGCCCAATTAATCAAATTCTAAAATTCCAAATTTCATAATTTAATTAATTAAAGTGTATTACATTAATAATTATCTAAATTAACATTTCCAAAATATCAATTTAATCAATTAATCATGATAATTCATCATCAATACATGTCCAACATTATTGAAACAAAAAATCATATCATTCCATGCTTTGAAGCTCACGACATTTGTATGGATTTTATATCCGATTCCGATTTCAATCCGATTGAATCTCAAATCAATATTTCACAAGTCTTTAAACACATCTAATGGTCTTAAAAATAAAAAATACCATGACTTTATGGGAGCATATACATTCGGCCAAGCCTAGCAAATTTGGGAAAATTAATCCAATTAATTTTTCTTCAAATTGATCATGCATAACTCCAAGTTATTAACATACAAACATACTCAAACAAACAATTTGATTAAAACATGCTCAAATCAAATTTCCCAAATTTTAGTATATAAACCCTAATCAAATTTCGTGCTCAAATAGGCTCCATGATACCATTGTTGGGTTTCTAAGATGTCCCAAGGTCAATTTAAGCATTGAAACATGTGAATACTCAAAGAAGAATTTTCGGAATAATACTTTCTTTGATCGGATATTGGATGCGTCAAAATAAGAAACTTTGCTCCCTGAAGTTTTGGCCAAGCTTCAAGCTTTGTTGTTGATTCCAAGCTCTAGGATTGGTTTCCCTATCACCTTATATGATTCCTTGAATGTGCTAGCAAGATAAGAAAGAAAAACAATTTTCCCTTCTAATGGAGAAGCTCACGGTTTTGAGAGAGTTTGGGAGATGAGAGAGTCTTTTTTTTTTCCAAAAACTTATGTCAAAAGTCTCACACAATTTTGGTATATGCTTTTCCAAAAAGATTACCTAAAATTGGAGGGAAAAATGTATTAAAGTCTCTCAACTACTCCCATCAATCAAAATAACTAGATGTCAATCACCAAAAAGGTGACAAGACTTCCATCACTTAAAGTGACTAAAGATGTGACTGGCGATGTGACTTGTGGGCCCCACTTAAATTCAAAATCTGAGTGGGCCCGTAAACATATTCTGGGCTCGGGTTTGTTAATTCCGAATTAAAGAATTTTCCTTTGCGACGTAATTAAATCAAATTTAATTAAATAATTATGACTAGAAAAATTAATATTCACGTCGCTAGCGAATTAATTCTAAATTAACTCATTCGCCCGAGTAAATATCCAATTTTAATTTCGCGTCGAAATCTAATTTCGTTTAATATATCAAATATATTATTTTATCGATTAATTACAAATTAATCGTTCTCTCATTTTCAAATAGTATTTTATCCCAGATAAAATCTCTCCGTAATTAATCCTAGATTAATTATGTTCGAATCATACGTCATCGGTGAATCTTCGGGAAGTGACCCATGAGATCCCTGGATATGTTGGCAGTAAATCCGGTTGTCGGACTATCCGAACACGTACGTACCTCGTACTACATTTTTACCGATTTACGAGTCATGGTTGCCTTCTAGCAAAGCACCGTACTACTAATTATGACGTTAGACAGTCTACGTCATAAAGAGTCAAAAAAGATACAGTGGGAGTGTCACACATGATTCTACTGTTACAGTGGAATTAGATGCAACTTATGAAGTATTGACTTATGAAGTTGCATAATGACCTTATAAATTAGAAGTTTTATATTGGTGTTGTTCTTGCGGTTGTCCGCATAGTATTTTGGATTTGATCCCTGAATACTTGGACAACTCAGTAGCTGTAGCATAATATTGATGTAGTGTCTGATTCATATTAATGTATAATTTAGATTCTACAAAATATGAAAGATATTGGCTATTGGAAACAATTGGGTTTGTTTGACAAACTCCTCATGTTTTAGCGGACCTACTTCTTGTTGCATACCTCTTAGGTGCTAGGTGAGCTTTTGAGGGCTATGTGTATACGATGCACATTGAGATGTGTAAATGATACCGTGGATTGGAACAAGAGCAAGTGGGATAAATTGTTGGGGTTGGTGCTCAGAGCGCCAATCCGGACCGTATTTATGTATGATTCATGAATACGAACATCCCATTTTTCCATAATATTACTTATTTATGGTTGCACCTCTTGTTTTTATATACGTATTCGATCTGATTACGATTAGATTGAAACTAAATATGGTTTAATGATATGTACATATTAGACAAAGGCCTGATAATATATAATACAGTACACAGTTACAAAGGTAGTTTGTAATTGACATTGGGAAGTGTCACTGCTAAATGTATATTATCAAACATAGTTCCTGGTCAAGATTTACTAACACGAGTCGGTTAGTCAAATCCATTAAGACCAGTACATCTCGTATATCGAGACTTAGTCCGATGGTTTATCCCAATGAACCATGAGTCTATGGAGACTCGTATAGACGTGTAGGTGTTTATAATTGATAAACACTGAATGACTCACCAAAGATTCTTAATGGATGGTACACCAACGTCAATAAGAATCTTCTCGGGTTGAGTAGCATAGTGGTCTTTCGATTTGAGATACCACTGTGGATGTATGAGACATCCTTCCACACTTAGATGGCAGTCACGTCACCGATCTATTTAGATCAGACCTCCGCCTGTTCGTTGGGTGTGGACCGATCCTCAGGATATCCTGTGTGTATCAAGATAGGATCTGTCAATTCTGTGTACAGAGCATAGGTAGTCCATATGTGATTAGCAGTCTGTTAAATCTGCGGCCACAGTAAACTTCGGAAGTAAGTTCCGAATGTTATTTAGAGATTGCTAATAGATACGTCGATGGGATAATACCTATAGAGATTTGACGTTTACATCTATATCTCTGGTATTATCCGGATACCTGTGACAGAGGGATTATACGTATGCAATGACCTCGACCTGTATGATTTAGCTAGTTTATCTGTGGTCGTCATAATTTACGGGTGGATAAATTATGGACATGAAATTATATTTCCTGACGGATATGCCTGAATCTAGAGTCTCACTAATGAAATAAACTCGAAGAGCACTATGGCAACTTTTATGAATAATATTAATTATTTATAAAGTCGTTTAAAGGTTAAACGAAAAATACATATATTGGGACCTAATAGTCATTTCCTAATTTTTGTGTATTTGCATTTAATGTTAGATTTTATGAAATACACATTAATTATTTGTCAAATTTAGATATTTGACTTATATCATAAATATATATATGTATTTGATATTTATTGTAAATATAATACATATATTTAATATATTTGTATTTAAATAATTAAATAATTAATTAATTATTAAATTATTAATTTAATTAAAATATAAATGTATTAAAGTTATGATAATCATTGAGATGACATAAAGATGCTATACTTGACTTTAAGAAATTCATTAAAGAGTTAATGATTTCAAAAGCAAGTGGCCAAGTTGGCTTGAATGAAATAAAATGAAAAATATTAATATTTTCCCTTGTTGTTGAATTCAGCCAAGCTAGAAAATAGCAAAAGTGTTGGATATTTTCATTAAGCAAAAATCTCATGCAAAAACACCATTAAAAGGAAGACAAAGAAGCTTGAGAGAAAGAAAAGCAAAAACAAAGAAAAGCTTGGAATTTAGTAAGTATTTCCAACTTACCATTAGAGAGAAAAATGTTCCTCTTGTTGTGGGCTTCATCTTGTGATGTTCTTATGTTTTTCTATTCTTTATTCTTTGTATTTTTGGAGGATGGAAGTTTTGGATTAGGTTGAGCATGTATAAAGATCATAGAATGTTAATAATGTGTTTATAAGCATTCTTTTGATGGTTTGAGAAACATGTTGCCATTCTAGAGTTATTGACCCACTCTTAAGTGACCTAGAATTGTTCTCGAGTTATTTCAAAGTGGTGAGGTTTGTTTGATGAAGCAAAGAATGAACTAAAGTGTTGGTTTTAAGTTTTTGACCTTCTACCACCTTTGGGCTTTTTCAATTTTGTTATGTATTTGGATGTGTATATGATGCATGTAAAATATTCGTCTGGTTGACCCTGATTTGGTCAGACCTCATCTGGTCGGACCTGGTCTGGTCGGATCTCGTTTGGTCGGACATGGTCTGGTCGGACTTTGTCTGGTCGGCCCTCGTCTGGTCGGACCTGGTCTGGTCGGATCTCGTCTGGTCGAACATGGTCTGGTTGAACTTCGTCTGGTCGGACCTCGTCTGGTCGGACATGGTCTAGTCGGACCTCTTCTGGTCGGCCCTACTCTGGTCGGACCTCGTCTGGTCGGATCTCATATGTCGTCTCTGGTCCGGTCGGACCTAGAGTGGTCGGATCATGACCACATGTGGTCGGCAAGACCTCATATGGTCGGATCGTGACCTCATGTGGTCGGACCATGACTTCATTTGGTCGGACCAATGGCATTTTGTGGTCAGATCATTACTTCATCTGATCGGATCATGTATGTAAGTAATGTTTTTTTTTGGGTTTAGGAGAAATCCGAATAGATTATTCATATTAGATATTGAATAATTTACTCGGTATTTTGAAAAAGTTTTCAAATACGATTTCTGCCCCGATCCGCGTTTCCGCTGCGACCGACCCGAATAGACTTAGAACCCTTTCAAAATGGTATCAGAGCGAGTCTGATTCTGGACACCCTAATATGATTAGCCCTTTAAAATCTAGTGTTTGTTCTTTTCTTTACTTGATACATGCATGCTTTCATTTAATTTGATTAAATTTAAAGTGTATGACGCTTTATGGAATATCTCCGATTAATAAGGTTTTAAAGTAACTGGTATTTGGAATACTTGTTTCTTGGTCCGTCTTGTCAATACGGTTTATAAATATTTTTCCGTGACTACATCCGAGACCGTGCCTCTGTTGTGAGGGTGTAGCCGATAGAGATTTATTTATGCCGGATGTATATTAGATACTAGATAAATTCAAGCGAAAGCGGAATCCTGAACGTGCCCTAGCTGTCAGGGTTATGCAAGTAACTTGAGTTTATCATTGACGAGTTTGACCTTGGTACGTCTCCTTGTGGGTCTGCCTTAGCAGCGACAATGAGAAACGACTAGGACCGGAAACCCAGGAGTCACTAGTGAGTGATTGACAATAAGTTGTCTACCTGTGAATATACGTAGGCGAGACCGTGCCTCTGTTGTGAGTCGAAATATATTCATGGGGTCCTCTTCCCATTATGGAATTCGATTTAATTATTGAAATCTCGTTTTTCCTTTGGGGATTACGGTATTACGTAAAATAGTGTGAGACACTGCTAAGTTTAAAATTCCTTAACTTAGGCAGTGTGTATTATTATGGAAATAATCGCTTGTTTGTTTTCCTTAATCTATATTAGATAGAATTAAACTTTTAATTCACTGCACACATATTTTGATATGTTATCTAACTTGACTCTTGGTTGCAGTTATTCTAGAATAGGTTTTAGATACAATTAGACTAGGATATTATTAGATTGGTCTAAACCATCGGGAACTTTTGTTCCGATTTTCTTGAAAAATCAAGATGGTTAGTGACTTAGTTTCTAAGTCACGACAGATAATCTAGATAAATATCCCTTTTAGGATATAATACTTTAGAGAGAATAGTTTGTTATGCAGTAAGACTTGAATTGAATTAGTTCATGTCTCGAGATTCTTGACTGGCATTAAGAAAGCCCCATTAGGTATTTGTTTATCTAGTATGACATTTCTTAGCTTTAATGACCTTTAGAGGCAATGTGTCTGACACAATTTGCTAATCAATTATTTGCAATTGTTGTGAATAGTTGAATGCAAATAGTAAAGCTAAAGAAAAGAGATGAGTATAGTTGTGTATAGAAAATATCGATTTTCACAATACAACAACTATATGTATTAGATACCAGATCTCTCGTCTAAGTTATTTAAAATATCAGTTAACAATTGTTTTGATATTTGATATTAGAACTTGCGACTATTGGATAGTTACTTGTTCTTAATAAACAGTTGTTATATATATTTTAAATACAACTAGTAGTGTCATTGACGTAGAGATAAACATTAAGAAACATTATTCGGTAAAATAAATAATTTAGAACGGTGCTTTATGAGTTTAATCACTTAAGCATTAGATGTTTATTCCGTATGGTAAATGATGGTTTGATACGAGATCACACCACATATCCTTATCCATTTAATGAAAATTGTATTCGATAAGGTGATTAAATCTCGTTTAACCAATGATTTGTCATTGGACCACCGGATTTATTAAACTGATACATTAGATGTATATAGTTTAATGAATTGTAATTGCTTAAGGTAGTTTTATTTACTTCGTAACTTAGTTTATGAATTGTCATAACTTGGTTACGTGTTTCTGAAAGAACACATATTGAACGTCTTGAAATGATCAAGAACTTTCAATCTATTCTGATGAAACGTAGGTTGAACATTTTTGACTTGTTTAAATATATTCAATCTGAAGTTTTATGAGAACTTATCCTTAAAATTCATTACATGTCTTTGAACTTGTTTAAAGATATTTGATACGATCAAACATATGAATTTAAGCAATTAGTTCTAAGGTTATTCAGTGAATATGATTCTTATTCAATACTATTCTTCCACGATTCCATCTTGATGGAATTGAGTAGTGGAGCAGTCGAATCTTATATGATTTGATTCGTTTGATATTGAATGTTACCGAATTAGTTTCAATACTCTTTGGGATATACTCCAGTAACACTAGTTCATCTTTTTAATTTAGGTTCCATTAATTTCTATAGTTACATATATGATATGTATAGGTAGAAAAACTGAATCTTGAAAAGTTTGAGATTTGAATCTTTCTTTTATATAATAGTTATATAATGGAAATTACTTACACCTCGGAGGTATAGTAAAAGTTTATCGTTTATTCTGTTTATAGAATATTGTATTCTATTTGATAGAATATCTTTCCTACGATCCTAAGTAATAAAATCGTTTTTTTACTTGGTGTGTAATATCGGATGTTAACAATTGTAGAAAAGACCTGACTTATTGAAGTCAAATGTGAGAATGATAAATTATAATTGGAATTACGTAATTAATAAGATAAAACAACCCTTATACATCTTCCGTACAAGTCCAATAGGATAATAGAATCATTCACGAGTATTTGATACTTAATGGTTATGTTGTTTTCTTATTGAAGAAAATTATCCTATAACTTATAATGGAAGTGATATTTGATATCGATTCTGGAAGTTCACCATTGAACCATAGATCTAAGATTGTTCATAGCTTACTACGATCAAGTTTTGAACTTGATCAAGCTTTAATTATGAATTAGTTCATGATTTGTGCTAATTGTTTGCGTAGCAAAAGCAGTGTGAGTTTATTAAAGGTTTGACCTTTATAGTATGACAGTGAGAAAAGTTATACTCAGCAATCTATTGTAGATTCTGAGAAAACTTGTCTCTAGTCACGCTAATTGAACAATTAAAGATATATTGGTTAATGTTGATATTAAACTGTACATTTTAGCTAAAGAATGCAAAATGGCGTTTTTGAATGACTTATTCAGATAAGAGATCAGTTGTGATTTCTTTGTTTGAAGAGTTCATTCTGGAATGGCCCTAGAGTTTGTGTTCTGCTGAGATCGCAGTTTAGTGTGCTAGCTTATAGAGCCTATTGTAGACTCGGATAAGTCTTCCAGAAATTCGTGTTCTCTATTTTTGATATTAGTCAGATTGTCTGATCTTGTCAAAGTATAGAGAATACATATATGATTGAAGGCTTAGTGGGAGCGTCCAAATTACTTTCTAGTGTTATATATCCTAACAACATTATCATTATTATAGTAATAATGAGATGTTTGTAAGGTAAAAGTTTTACATAAGTCTTCTTTACTCCGTGAAAGCGGTGAGAGTAGTCTCTGTTATATTTGATATAACGTTTTATATAAGATATAAAACTAAGAGACTTGTGAAATACTCCTATTAGTCGTACATTAGATATGATCTAATAAAGGACATAACTAGGCTATCTGTATGACAGTTAGTATAACTGTTTGACAATTAATGTGTGTCTTGTATATAGTATTCATCTTTCGTAAATGATGATTCCTTTTTCGAAAGAGATATTGATTAGAATGTCTAATCAATCTTATGTATCATTTGATGATGACATAATGAATACTTTATTATGTGCGATTCAAGATATCGATTTAATCGTAATTGTTACGAGTTATTTTGATATCCTATAGATCATAGGATGGATCTTGAAACACGTTCTTTATGAATTTGAGATATTAAGAACGAGTTTCTAATTCATAGAGAATACAGTCTGCAACAATTAGGGTCATATTAGTTTTGAGACTAATTATGACGTTAGACAGTCTACGTCATAAAGAGTCACAAAAGTTGCAGTGGAATTAGATGCAACTTATGAAGTTGTATAATGACCTTATAAATAGAAGTTTTATATTGGTGTTGTGCTTGCGGTTGTCTGCATAGTATTTTGGATTTGATCTCTGAATACTTGGACAACTCAGTAGCTGTAGCACAATACTGATGAAATGTCTGATTTATATTAATGTATAATTTAGATTCTACAAAATATAAAAGATACTGGTATGGGAAACAATTGGGTTTGTTTGAAAAACTCCTCATGTTTTAGCGGACCTACTTCTTGTTGCCTACCTCTTAGGTGCTAGGTGAGCTTTTGAGGGCTATGAGTATACGATGCACATTGAGATGTGTATATGATACCGTGGATTGGCACAAGAGCAAGTGGGAGAAATTGTTGGGGTTGGTGCTCAGAGCGCCAATCCGGACCGTATTTATATATGATTCATGAATACGAACATCCCATTTTTCCATAATATTACTTATTTATGGTTGCACCTCTTGTTTTTTATACGTATTCGATCTGATTACGATTAGATTGAAACTAAATGTGGTTTAATGATATGTATATATTAGACAAAGGCCAATAATATATAATACAGTACACAGTTACAATAGTTTGTAATTGACATTGGGAGTGTCACTGCTAAATGTATATTATCAAACATAGTTCCTGGTCAAGATTTACTAACACGGTCGGTTAGTCAAATCCATTGAGACCAGTACATCTCGTATATCGAGACTTGGTCCGATGGTTTATCCCAATGAACCATGAGTCTATGGAGACTCGTATAGACGTGTAGGTGTTTATAATTGATAAACACTGAACGACTCACCAAGATTCTTAATGGATGGTACACCAACGTCAATAAGAATCTTCTCGGGTTGAGTAGCATAGTGGTACTTCGACTTGATATACCATTGTGGATGTATGAGACATCCCCCACACTTAGATGGCAGTCACGTCACCGATCTATTTAGATCAGACCTCCACCTGTTCGTTGGGTGTGGACCGATCCTCAGGATATCCTGTGTGTATCAAGATAGGATCCGTCAGTTCTGTGTACAGAGCATAGGCAGTCCATATGTGATTAGCAGTCTGTTAAATCTGTGGCAACAGTAAACTTCGGAAGTGAGTTCCGAATGTTATTTAGAGATTGTTAATAGATACGTCGACGAGATAATACCTATAGAGATTTGACGTTTACATTTATATCTTTGGTATTATCCGGATGCCTGTGACAGAGGGATTATACGTATGCAATGACCTCGACCTGTATGATTTAGCTAGTTTATATCCGTGGTCGTCATAATTTACGGGAGGATAAATTATGGACATGAAATTGGATTTCGTGTCGGATATGCCAGAATCTAGAGAGTCTCACTAATGAAATAAACTCGTAGAGCACTATGGCAACTTTTATAAATAATATTAATTATTTATAAAGTCGTTTAAAGGTTAAACGAAAAATACATGTATTGGGACCTAATTGTCATTTCCTAATTTTTGTGTATTTGCATTTAATTTTAGATTTTATGAAATACACATTAATTATTTGTCAAATTTAGATATTTGACTTATATCATAAATATATATATGTATTTGATATTTATTGTAAATATAATACATATATTTAATATATTTGTATTTAAATAATAATTAATTATTTAATTTTTAAATGATTAATTTAATTAAAATATAAATGTATTAAAGTTATGATAATCATTGAGATGACATAAAGATGCTATACTTGACTTTAAGAAATTCATTAAAGAGTTAATGATTTCAAAAGCAAGTGGCCAAGTTGGCTTGAATGAAATAAAATGAAAAATATTAATATTTTCCCTTGTTGTTGAATTCAGCCAAGCTAGAAAATAGCAAAAGTGTTGGATATTTTCATTAAGCAAAAATCTCATGCAAAAACTCCATTAAAAGGAAGACAAAGAAGCTTGAGAGAAAGAAAAGCTAAAACAAAGAAAATCTTGGAATTTAGTAAGTATTTCCAACTTACCATTAGAGAGAAAAATGTTCTTCTTGTTGTGGGCTTCATCTTGTGATGTTCTTATGTTTTTCTATTCTTTATTCTTTTTATTTTTGGAGGATGGAAGTTTTGGATAAGGTTGAGCATGTATAAAGATCATAGAATGTTAATATGTGTTTATAAGCATTCTTTTGATGGTTTGAGAAACTTGTTGCCATCCTAGAGTTATTGACCCACTCTTAAGTGACCTAGAATTTTTCTAGAGTTATTTCAAAGTGGTGAGGCTTGTTTGATGAAGCAAAAAATGAACTAAATTGTTGGTTTTAAGTTTTTGACCTTCTACCACCTTTGGGCTTTTTCATTTTTATTATGTATTTGGATATATATTTTACATAGTTAATTTGTACAAAAACCACAATGTCTTTTACAAATAGTGACGATATGGGTCATAATTGTCCAACAGTTACACCCTAAGCCAAAAGGTGCCCTTAAAGACACCCTTCCATGCCTATATAAAAGGGGCTTTGGGTTCATTCTTAGTATCTAGAAATTCCAATATTCACAAGTCATTCTTTTGTCTAGAAAGTCATTTAAAGTCAAGAGAGTTTCCACCATTTGTCCATGTTCAAATTTTTGTGAAAGGAATGTACATTCTACAAGAAGCATCCAAGTAATCCTAGGAGAACATTAGCCACAAGACATCTGTAGAGCAACGAGGCGGGGCTAATAAGTTCTTAAGGACAGAGGCAACTCGATTTGGATCCAAGTTTTCAGGTTTTTCTAAGTTTCATGGTTTATATTCTATTTTGACATGTTAGTGTACAATTAATTGAATGTAGCATGTTAATATGATTTAATAACACATATTATTCAACAATCTTAAGAACTTATTACTTTTAAAGTGTTGTTAAATCGAATTTTTCATGTTTTAAATAGTCTTATGTCTGGAAAATGTGTTATGTGCATGAAAATACGTATGAGCGTTCAAACGCCCGATGAACGCACAAGCAAAAATTCTGTTTTACGTAGTTTCATTCGAACACATCTTCAAACGCAACTCGAACACAAGTCTTCTGCTAAAGAACGTTCGAACGCGTTTACGAACGGAACATGAACGTGAATTCTATGGAAAACTTTGTTCGAACACGTTTACGAATGCTACAGGAACGTGAACTCACTGGAAAGTTTCATTCGAATGGATGAACGAACATGACATTAACAAAATTAATTCTGGAATTATTTTAGATTCAAAAATAATAACATAGACTTAGATTAATTTATATTACCATATGATATACATGGATAGCATTTATGCTGTAATATTAACTTAGTAAAATCATATACTGTATTATTATAAACTTGGTAGTATAGGTTTAAGATAATATTAGGGTGTTCAATTATTACAAGCATACACATAGTGATAAAGTTGAAAATTAATTATGTGTTGCATACTTGGCTGAAAATTAAAAGTGTAACTTTATACTAGTAATTCCGTCCAAACTTGATTGACTTATACATATACACATATAAATCTACACATATTTACTATTGTATTGTGAATTGAAGTGTAATACTAAGTTTGAATGTCTAAGATATTCTATTAAGAAAGTGTTAAAATGATATTCTGTCAACAAGGCGATAAGAGCCTAAGTGGGCAAGGATTTAAGTGGTTACTCCGGACTCCCCTCATCCTCTGGGAATTTTCCTTTACTCACTCATCATAAGATAACTTAGTCGTAAATTCAAGTACTTGTGTTATTTGGTACTACTGTCTAATATAACAACGAGTGGATTCTTAGTATATCACTTAAACAAGATCATACGTTTGATCATTGTGTAATTTGTCTTTTGTAGACTTATTGATTATTGTTGATTTTTCCAGTTACACATGACTAGTGGAAATATCACAGTACCGATCGCTCATGGGGAGAAACCGGAAAATTTTGGTGGAGCAAACTTTAAATAATGGCAGAGTAAAATGTTGTTTTACCTGAAAACACTGTAGCTGGCTAAGTACCTCAAAGATCCTCCGGGTCCTATGGAGGAGAAACGAACGGAAACAGCCAAACAACTACGAGAAGAGACATGGTCGTCATACGACTTCTTGTGCAAGAACTACCTTTTGGGATGTAACATCCCCATTACGGGAATGTTACCGGCAGGAGGAAACAGATCCCACTTTCATCTAAGCCTCTAACTTATGCAAATAAACATTTGCTCTTATCTTAATACTATACAATCTTATACTAGTTACACATGCAAACTTAAAACTTAAAGTAAACTTAAGTACAAGATCATGAAATATATATATATATATATATATATAGTCTCTGAAAGTATTTATCGTATACACATCATCAAACATATGTCTACAATACAAAAAAATGAAATCCTAGAGAACTACATTCTATATAATAAAGGTCTGGAATGATGAACCCAATAACTAGTGATTGCAGCATAACAATTGTCCTTGAGCTGGGTCCACAAAAGTTGCATGTGGCTCACCAAAATACGGATCCTGCAAAAAAACTAGAAAGTGGTGGCGGTGAGTCCTATGGAACTCAGTGAGTGGAGCAATAAAATCAAAGAAACTATATAAGTGTAATTGCTTTAAATTACTTTAGTTTTGAAACGCTTCAGAAATCCTTGTTTGAAAACTAATACTTTTCTTTTAAACTTGAGAAAAACCATTTCCTGAAATACTTTATGTATAAGAAATCTCTGGTACTGTAGAAAACCTTATTTATGGGAGCGTTACGTATCGCCGCCCCCCATACGCCTAACTAGTGGTCTTGGGGCATTACGTATCACCGTCCCCCAAGACACTGAACTATAGCCGGTAGTGCTAATCCATGCTACCACCTGACCCTGAAACTAGGTTCTATGGGCGTTACATATCGTCGTCCTCCTAGTCCTGAACTATGTGTGCATATGTTCTCCGTCCGTCAATTCCATAAGTCATAGCTGAGGTGGGTTTTTCCCTCATGCCTCTAAAATCATAAATACCAATGCTTTTAAATCTCAAAACTTTTCTTACATAAGAAATAACTGAAAAATTAATTTGGTTAATGCCCTAAAGCATTTAAAATAAATCTTGATCAATAATAAGTAAATAAAAATTAACTTTGAAAGAAAAAATGAAACATATGTCTACAATACAAAAAAATGAAATCCCAGAGAACTACATTCTATATGAATAAAGGTCTGGAATGATGAACCCCATAACTAGTGATTGCATCATAACAATTGTCCTCGAGCTGGGTCACCAAAAGTTGCACGTGGCTCACCAAAAGATGGATCCTGCAAAAGAACTGGGAGTGGTGGGGGGGTGAGTCCTATGGAACTCAGTGAGTGGAGCTACAAAATCAACGAAATTGTATCAGTTTTAAATTAATTTAGTTTTTAAACGCTTCTGAAATCATTGTTCGAAAACTAATACTTTTCTTTTAAACTTGAGAAAAACCATTTCCTGAAATACTTTCTGTATAAGAAATCTCTGGTACTGTAGAAAACCTGATGTATGGGGGCGTTACATATCGTCGTCCCCCTATACGCCTAACTAGTGTTCTTGAGGCGTTAGGTATCGCCATCCCCCAAGCCACTGAACTAGAGCCGGTAGTGCTAATACATGCTACCACCTGACCCTGAAACTAGGGTCTAGGGGCGTTACATATCGCCATCCCCCTAGCGCTGAATTACATGTGCACACATTCTTTGTCCGTCAATTCTATAAGTCAGAGTTGAGGTAGGTTTTTCCCCCATGCCTCCAAAATCATAAATACCCATGCTTTTAAATCTCAAAATTTTCTTACATAAGAAATAATTGAAAAATTAATTTGGCTTACGCCCTAAAGCATTTAAAATAAATCTTGATCAATAACAAGTAAATATAAATTAACTTTGAAAGAAAAATTATCAACTAATATATTTGAAGTCAGATCAACTCTGCGTTACGTCGCCCAGGGGGAACGCGGCTCTTGTCGAGTATTTAATTGGAATAAACTTAGTTAGAATATGATTTATAAAACACGGCTCGAAATTAAATTAAGTTCCTTAATCTAGTTGAATTATCCCCTCTACATGTCAAACATAAGTGTTTTAATCTTAATACGGGTCCATTAAGCTGTATTTTATCCATTTGAATGAGATGAGGAAAAAATGAATTAAAAGAGTGACGCGTCGTGATGCGTCATTACTCGAATCGCGACGTGAATGCGCGTCGTGACTCTGGGAGGCACGCGTCGCGACTTCGGGTAAAAATAGAGTCTATGGTTCTGATACGTGACGTGACGTCGAACTTATTAGGCCTAAATCTGAGGTTCTGCCTCGTTTTACGTTGCGACGCAAGCCTCATTGGCATCGCGATGCGAAGTAATTTTCAGGACCCAAATTTTTCATTCCTTTCATGGTTAAACCCAAATCTCATTTCAACATAACCACAAGCAATTACAACACCTAATTTATCTTTATATCATACTTCTAACATCCCAACACCATCAAATCTCATTATCCTTACTTAATGCTTTAACTAGGATAAGATATAAAAAATTTCCCAAACACCAACTCCTTAACACAAAACCATCAAAACTATATTATTTTCAAGTCAACAACACACTACAATCATCAAACTATCAAAACTCAAAACATCAAAGTTTGGGTCAAGCAACCTTACCTTATTTCAATGTCTTTTTCACCAAAGAAATCCCAAAGCTTCTTTCTCTCACTTGGAGTTAGATTATGGTAATGAATTAACTAATCTTTGAGGTTGAAGCCAAAGGAAAGAAAAATTTCTTTCTCCCTTGTTGTTTCTAGGGTTGATCGTGAGAGAGGGATGGAAGAAGAAATAATGGTTTTTCATTTTTTTGATTTTTTTGTTTCTTCATTTAATTTTCCAAATAGCCCTAGTATTTTCTAGAAAAAAAGAAGAAGTAAGAAATGGGCTATTATTTCTACTGTTCATTGGGCCCAAATTTGGGCTAGACTTATTTAATGAAGAAAAATGTCCACCCCTTTAACATACATCTAGGCCCATTAATTATCAATAGGCCCATTAGGTCCGAGTCCATTAAGTCTGAATTGAGTAGGGTCCACGGGTTTCTAAGTCATCTCAGAATTATCCCCGCTATCATCCCGATATCGCACTAATTAAACTTTTGAAAAAAAATATTGGGTCGTTATAAATTCTCCCCCCTTAAAATGGTTCGTCCTCGAATCAAAATACTTAAAGGATATAGAGTTTACCTTCATCCGTGAAGAGTTGGGGGTACTGCTCTCTCATGGTTTCTTCTGGTTCCCATGTAGCCTCATGTTCCTTGTGATGTTACCAAATCACTTTGACTGAGGGAATCCATCGAGATCGTAGCATTCTTGTCTCCCTACCCACAATAGCTACTGATTGTTCCGAATAAGATAAGTCTTGACGGATGTCAACCGTCTGGGGTTCCAACACATAAGATTCATCACGTAATACTTATGTAGCATAGACACATGAAAAACTGGATGTATTTATTCCATGCTGGGTGAAAGCGCCAATTCATAAGCTCTCCATTCTACTCTCTGAAGTATCTTGAACGGCCCTATGAACCTAAGGTTGAGTTTACCCTTTTTGCCGAATCTCATAACTATTTTAAAATGAGATACTTTTAGAAACATAAAATCCCCTACCTAGAACTCCAAATCCTTCCTCTGGTGATCTGCATAACTCTTTTGGCGACTCTGAGCCGTACCCAATCTCTCTGATTAGCTTTACCTTCTCCATAACATCTTGTACCAAATCAGGTCCCAATAACTTTTGCTCCCCGGCCTCAAACCATCCAACTGGAGATCTGCACTTTTGTCCATACATAGCCTTGAATGGTGCCATTTGAATACTTGTTTGATAACTATTGTTATAAGTAAATTCTATAAGTGGAAAATACTAGTCCCAGTTACCCTCAAAATCAATCACACAAGCCCGAAACATCTCTACTAAAGTCTGTATGGTCCGCTCTGTCTAACCATTCGTCTAAGAGTGGAAGGTTGTACTAAAGCGTAACTAGGAACCTAAAGCCTCCTGAAATGATTACCAAAACTTAGAGGTAAACTGAAAACCTCGATCAGAGACGATTGAGATAGGTATTCCATGCAACAACACTATCTCATCCAGGTACAGTTTGGCATATTGGGCTGCTGTGTAGCTGGTTTTAACTGGAAGGAAGTATGCAGATTTAGTCAATCTATCCACGATCACCCATATAGAATCACACCCTTTTGAGGTACGCGGAAGCCCAACGACAAAGTCTATAGTGATCTTCTCCCATTTCCACTCCGGAACGTCTAAACTCTGAAGTTTCCCTGCTGGTCTCTGATGTTCTACTTTAACCTGCTGGCAAGTGATGTAGGATCTTTGAGATTATGATACATCTTAGAGATCCCAGGATGCATGGTGTAGGATGAAGTGTGGGCCTTCTCTAGTATCGAGTGTTTCAACTCCGTAACTGGAGGAACAAGAATTATATTCTACTTCCTGATGATATTTTCATTGTCTATATGATACTCGTCTTCCGTACCTGACTGCAATCTGCATCTAATTTGTTGTACCTAAAAAGTCTGTTTCATGTGCAACCCTGATTTCTACTATAAGGGTGGATCACACGTGAATCTGTGCTAATAATACTCATTGGGCCGTCACTAGAAAGGTCACTCCATCCAGTATACAACTCTGCATCTGTTTAACTGAGTGCCATCTCTCAATTGAAAGATAGGTCAAACTCCCCATAGACTTCCTGCTTAAGGCATCAGCTACAATATTAGCTTTGTCCGGATGATACTGAATGGAGCAATCGTAATCTTTCAATAACTCCATCCACCTTCTCTGTCTCAAGTTAAGCTCCTTTTGGCTCTGGATATATTCAAGATTTTTGTGATCGGTGAAGATTTCAAACTTTTCACCATACAAATAATGTCGCCATATCTTTAGAACAAATATTATTGCAGCCATCTCCAAATCATAAGTGAGATAATTTTGTTCATAAGGCTTCAGTTGTCTGAAGGCATAAGCAATCACTCTCCCCCTCTACATCAACACACAACCTAATCCCACCATAGAAGTATCACAATACACTGTAAATGCTCATAATCCCACTGGCAGTGCAAGAACATGAGCAATAGTCAATCGACCTTTGAGTTCGTGATTGAATTTTTCACAAGCATCAGACCACTCAAACTTCACATTCTTCTCTGTTAATCATGTTAACGGAGCAACTATTCTGGAGAAACTCTCTACGAACCTTTTATAATACCCTGCTAATCCCAAGAAACTGTGAATCTCTATTACATTTTTAGGTCGATGCCAGTTCTGAACAGCCTCAATCTTCTGAGAATCTACTCCAATCCCTTCCTTAGACACCAGATGCCCTAAAAATACCACGTTAGTCAACCAAAACTCACACTTCGAGAACTTGGCATACAACTTTTGTTCTCTTAGTGTCTGCAACAACTGATGCAAATATTATGCATGCTCCTTTTCATTTCTTGAGTACACCATAATATCATCAATGAAAACTATCACAAATCTGTCTAGAAAAGGTCGGAACGCCCTGTTCATCAAATCCATAAACGCTACAGGGGCATTGGTCAGACCAAATGACATTACCATGAACTCGTAATGTCCGTATCTAGTTCGAAAAGCCATCTTCGGGACATCACTCTCCCTAATCTTCAATTGATGATAACCCAATCGTAGATCAATTTTTGAAAAACACTAGGCCCTCTGTATCTGATCAAACAGATCATCAATCATCGGCAGTTGATATTTATTCTTGATTGTCACCCTATTCAGCTACCGATAATCTATGCACAGTCGCATTATCCTGTCCTTCTTCCTCATAAATAAAATCGGTACACCCTACGGGGACACACTATGGCAAATAAAGCCCTTATCCAGCAAGTCTTGCAACTACGCCTTCAACTCCCTAAGTTCTACAGGGGCTATTCTGTATGTGGGAATTGATATAGGTTGGGTGTCTGATATAACGTCTATACAAAACTCAATCTCCCTATCCCATGGTAATCCTGGCAACTCATCTGAGAATACATCAGGATACTCCCTCACCACCGGGATCTGCTCAAGGTTTATATTTCCCTCTCTGCTATCTGTCATAAATGCCAAATAACCCATGTTTCTCTTTTGAAGTAGCTTAAATGCTTGCATAGCTGATATCAAATTGTGAGGCGTTACATTCATATCCCCTTGATAAGCTTTTACCGGTCTATTAGAAATATGTAGTGTAACAGTCTTCTCCCGATAATCTAGTATTGCATGGTACTTAGCTAACCAATCCATCCCTAGAATGACGTCAATGCTCAATATATTCAACACTACTAAATCAGCATAGCAAGTATACCCATCAATATCTACAGAACACTGTTTCACACCCCGCGTAGCTTCTATTGGAAATCCTACTGGTGTGTAGCATAATGATAGGGAAATTTAGAGGCTTGGTGTCTCTACCCGTCTGAGTCACAAAACATGGTGCCACCAAAGAGTATGTAGCACCCGAATTAAATAACACCATCGCTTGGACATAATCAATCAACAATGTACCTGTGACAGCTGCATTGGATGCTTGTGCCTCCTGAGGGTGAGGGTATACACCCTACCCTTAACTCTGCTGGAGGAAGCCTGACCTCGATCACCAACTGCCATCTTCCTACTACTGCATGTCCTCTACTCACTGGCCTCTGCTCTCATCCTCCTACAATTCTGTTAGGCTGTGGCTGGGATGCATGTGGAGCAGCACTAAAATATGACAACTGATCTACTAGTACTGGACAATCTCCCTTCAAATGGCCAATTTATCCACACCGATAACAACTTCTACTCCTAGATCGACAAGTCCCCGAGTAAGTCCGCCCACATATCGAACATAATGGAAGGCTTTGCACAGGTTGCGTTACTGATGGATAAGAAACTAAACGAGAGGTGACACTCTGAGTCGGTCTACGATCCTGACTTCCTTGAACTGAACTCACATCTCTACGTGCATTAGGCGGAGCTGAGACCTGCTACTATCAATTAGGGCCACTCTGTTGTGGTCTAACCCTCTCCTCTGATCTAGGTTTCTTTCGAGACTCCCTCTCTGTTTGTCTCTCTCTAGCCCGCGCTTCAAACCGCAAGGCAACATCTAAAACTTGAGTATAGATAGTGGCCTCTATGAAGTGAATGAAGCGAAATAAGTAATCTCGAAGCCCATTTACAAATCTCTTCACCTTCATTTCCTCAGTACTGACTAAATGTGGGGCATAACGAGTCAATCACGTAAATCGTATATTATACTCGGAAACTATCATCTGCTCGCTCTGAACCAACTGTTCAAACTCTCGGGCTCTAGTATCTCTGATAATCTGTGGCAAAAATCTGGACAAGAAAGTTGTACTGAACTCAACCCACTTCAGTGGAGAAGCATCTCATCGTCGACCATCTCGAAAAGACATAAACTAGGTGTTGGCGACATCCCTCAGCTGGAAACTAACTAACTTCACTACTCTCTCTGATGAACACCCCAAAGCTGTACATATGCGATCTGATTCCTTAATAAAATCGCAAGGGTCAAGGGAAGTCTCTACTCCTGAGAACATGGGAGGATGAAGCTTTTAGGAGTCATGCAAGGACACTAACAGCTCTTGTCGCTGCATAACCTGAACTGTTATTGGAGGTGGCTCATAAGGCATAACAGAAGGTCCCACTTGGAAAGTAGTATGATCTGGTCTGTTTGAAGGAACTACTGTTTGGTGAGCCATTGATAGTCCTACAGGTGGTGGTGGAACAGGAACTGTAGGTTCTGCAACTCTTAGCTCTAGGCCTAGTGGCTGCTGTTGACGGGTAATCAAATGGGCTAAAGCTACTACTGACTGCTGAATTTGCTGTAAACCCGCAGCTACTGGGTCATTAAGCTGAACCACCGGTGCTGCTCTACCTTCCCCTACACCACTCTCATGTACGAACTCCACTTTTTTCCCCCTATCTAACTCAAGGGGAGGTGCTACTGACCTATGATCCGAATCTATGCTCTGCGGCGTCCTACCATGTCTGGGTCTACCCCTGACTCCGGTTCTTCCGTTGGGCGGCAAAGAATCTAAGAAATTAAGAGAGAAAAATAATCAATTACATTTAAAGGAATTATAAATAATTAGAATGAGACATACCTCGAGACAAGGTTACTAGAGTATATACTCTTATATATAGTAGTACCCTGGGCATATTACATATACAAGACACTGTTACTCTCTTACTAGAGTCATTAACTCCCTAGACCATGCTTTGATGCCATCTTTGTAACGTCCTCATTACGAGAATGTTACCGGCAGGCAACAGATCTCGCTGTCACCTAAACCTCTAACTTATACAAATAACCACTTACTCTTATCTTAATACAATACAATCTTATACTAGTTACACATGCAAACTTAAAAATTAAAGTAAACTTAGGTACAAGATCATGAAATATATATATATATCTAAAAGTATTTATCATATACACATCATCAAACATATGTCTACAATATATCAAAATGACTTTCCAGAGAACTACATTCTATATTAATATAGGTCTGGAATGATAGACCTCATAACTAGTGACTGCAGCATAACACTTGTCCTCAAGCTGGGTCACCAAAAGTTGCACGTGGCTCACCAAAAGATGGATCCTGCAAAAGAACTGAGAAGTGGTGGGGGTGAGTCCTATGGAACTCAATGAGTAGAGCTACAAAATCAACGAAACTGTATCAGTGTAACTATTTTAAATTAATTTAGTTTTTAAACGCTTCTGAAATCCTTGTTCGAAAACTAATACTTTTCTTTTAAACTTGAGGAAAACCATTTCCTGAAATACTTTCTGTATAAGAAATCTCTGGTACTGTAGAAAACCTGATGTATGGGGGCGTTACATATCGTCGTCCCCCTATACGCCTAACTAGTGTCTTGAGGCGTTAGGTATCGCCGTCCCCCAAGCCACTGAACTAGAGCCGGTAGTGCTAATACATGCTACCACCTGACCCTGAAACTAGGGTCTAGAGGCGTTACATATCGCCATCCCCCTAGCCCTGAACTACGTGTGCACACGTTCTCTGTCCGTCAATTCTATAAGTCAGAGTTGAGGTAGGTTTTTCCCTATGCCTCCAAAATCATAAATACACATGCTTTTAAATCTAAAACTTTTCTTACATAAGAAATAATTTAAAATTAATTTGGCTTACGCCCTAAAGCATTTAAAATAAATCTTGATCAATAACAAGTAAATTTAAATTAACTTTGAAAGAAAAATTATCAACTAATATATTTGAAGTCAAATCAACTCTGCGTTACGTCGCCGAGGGGGAACGCGGCTCTTGTCGAGTATTTAATTGGAATAAACTTAGTTAGAATATGATTTATAAAACACGGCTCGAAATTAAATTAAGTTCCTTAATCTAGTTGAATTATCCCCTCTACATGTCAAACATAAGTGTTTTAATCTTAATACGGGTCCATTAAGCTGTATTTTATCCCTTTGAATGAGATGGGGAAAAAAAAATGAATTAAAAGAGTGACACGTCGCGACGCGTCATTACTCGCATCGCGACGTGAATGCGCTTCGCGACTCTAGGAGGCACGCGTCGCGACTTCGGGCAAAAATAGAGTCTATGGTTTTGATACCCGTCGTGACGCCGATCCAATTGCATTGCGACGTGAACTCATCAGGCCTAAATCCGAGGTTCTGCCTCATTTTGCGTCGCGACGCAAGCCTAATTGGCGTCGCGATGCAAAGTAATTTTCAGGACCCAAATTTTTCATTCCTTTCATGGTTAACCCCAAATCTCATTTCAACATAACCACATGCAATTACAACACCTAATTTATCATTATATCATACTTCTAACATCCCAACACCATCAAATCTCATTATCCTTACTTAATGCTTTAACTATGATAAGATATCAAAAATTACCCAAACACCAACTCCTTAACACAAAACCATCCAAACTATATTATTTTCAAGTCAACAACACACTACAATCATCAACCTATCAAAACTCAAAACATCAAAGTTTGGGTCAAGCAACCTTACTTTATTTCAATGTCTTTTTCACCAAGAAATCCCAAAGTTTCTTTCTCTCACTTAGAGTTAGATTAGGGTAATGAATTAACTAATCTTTGAGGTTGAAGCCAAATGAAAGAACAATTTCTTTCTCCCTTGTTGTTTCTAGGGTTGATCGGAGAGAGGGATGGAAGAAGAAGAATAATGGGTTTTCCATTTTTTGATTTTTTTGTTTCTTCATTTATTTTCCAAATGGCCCTAGTATTTTCTAGAAAAAAATAAGTAAGAAATGAGCTATTATTTCTACTATTCATTGGGCCCAAATTTGGGCTAGACTTGTTTAATGAAGAAAAATATCCACCCCTTTAACATACATATAGGCCCATTAATTATCAATAGGCCCATTAGGTTCGAGTCCATTAAGTTCGAATTGAGTAGGGTCTGCGGGTTTCTAAGTCTTCTTAGAATTATCTCCCGATATCATCCCGATATCGCACTAATTGAACTTTTGAAAAAAAAAATTGGGTCGTTACATGAGAGGACTTGACAATACCCTGTATAATGTGTACCAAGGTATGACTTTTGCGAAGATTCTTTGGGAATATCTCGAGAAGAAATACAAAACCGAGGATGCCAGACAGAAGATAAATTTATCGTGGGTAGGTTCTTGGACTACAAAATGGTAGATTCAAGGATGGTGATGTCTTAGTTGAGTGAATTCCAATTAATCATTCATGAAATATTGGATGAGTGAATGAACTCTGCGAGATGTTTTAAGTTGCCACAATCATTGAAAAGTTGCCTCTATCATGGAAGGACTTCGGGAGCTATCTGAAATACAAAAAGAAGCAGATGAGTCTTGAAGACCTTGGAGTTTGATTGAGGATCGAAGAGGACAACAAAAAGTCCGAAAAGACTAGCTACAAGATTATGGAGTCTAAGGCCAACATCGTCGATGGTGGAAAGGGTAGCAAAAAGAGAAAGAACAGTGAAGCTGATTCTTCCCAAGCAAACAAGAAGTTCAAGGGGAAGTGCTACAACTGTGGGAAAAACGGTCACATGACAAAAGACTGCAGAAATAAAAAGTCTCAAACAAAGGTAAGAAAAAGAAAAATTAGGCTAATGTCACTGAGGATGAGCAGCTAACTGATGAGATCTCAGAGATGAACCTCTCAGCAGTTGTAATAGAAGCCAACTTGGTTGGGAATCCGAGAGAATGGTGGGTAGACACTGGGGCTACCCGTCATATCTGTGTTGATAGCAAGATATTTTTATCGTATCAGAAGGTCGATGGTGGCGATCATCTAACAATGGGAAACTCGTCTACCTTTAGAGTGGTTGGACAAGGCACAGTGGTTCTGAAGATGACATCTGGGAAAGATCTTACATTGAAGAATGTTTTACATGTTCCTGATATTCGAAAAAACTTGGTTTCAGGTTCACTCATTAGCAAGAATGGTTTCAAGCTTGTATTTGTTTTTGATAAGTTTGTACTGACTAAGAATGATGTCTATTTAGGCAAAAGATACCTCACTAAGGGCATTTTCAAGTTCAATGTAATGATTGTCAATCGACACAGTGCTAATAATAAAGCTACATCTTCTGCTTATATTATTGAGTCACAAAATATATGGCATGAGATGTTAGGACATGTTAATTATAATACAATGCGTAAATTAATTGACATAGACCTTATACCTGATTTTATAATTGATAACCAACATAAATGTGAGGCATGTGTTGAAGCAAAAATGAATAGAGCATCATTTCATTCCTTAGAACGAAGTTCTGAACCCTTGGAACTTGTACACTCTGATGTGTGTGATATGAATATTATGCAAACAAGAGAGGTAAAAAGTACTTTGTCACTTTTATCGATGATATTACAAGATTCTGTTATGTGTATTTGTTGAGGAGAAAATATGAAGCTATTGAGAGCTTTATACACTATAAGAATGAAGTTGAAAATCAACTTGGCAAGAAAATCAAAAGAATCAGGAGTGATAGATGAGGTGAATATGTGTCACCATTTGGTGAATATTGTTCCAATCAAGGAATTATTCACGAAACTACTACTCTTTATTCGCCTCAACAAAACGGGATTGCGGAATGTAAAAATTGAATGTTGAAGGAAATGATGAATGCCATGTTGACAAGCTATGGTTTACCCCAGAACTTGTGGGGGGAAGCCTTGCTTTCCGCCAACTACGTTCTGAACAAGCTACCTCATAGAAGATTGGACAAGACACCATATGAATTGTGGAAAGGTCACGTACCTTCCTATAAATATCTGTAAGTGTGGGGGTATCTCACCAAAGTGATGGTTCCTAAACCTGAGAAGGTTAGAATAAGACCCAAAACTGTTGATTGTATATTCATTGGATATGCTCA
The DNA here is from genome assembly GCA_019454045.1 of Zanthoxylum bungeanum. Classification (NCBI taxonomy): domain Eukaryota; kingdom Viridiplantae; phylum Streptophyta; class Magnoliopsida; order Sapindales; family Rutaceae; genus Zanthoxylum; species Zanthoxylum bungeanum. The sequence continues at coordinate 211,121 of SKCR01029698.1, read as the reverse complement.
AAACATTAGTGCATATTGATTCTTGGTACATAAGTCTGAAATTCCTGATGTCAATCCAAATATGATAATTGAGTCAATGAATGCGACATTCTTTGAAGAGATATTTCTTTATAAGTAAATACAGAGATCAGAATCTTTCAAGAGAACTATTGATACTGTTAGAGGCAGTGATCAAGTTAACCAGGAATTAGATCAACATGAAAATATTGAGGAAAATGAACCTAGACGTAGCAAAAGAGCTAGAACGTCTAAGTCATTTGGACCTGATTTTCTGACATACTTGTTAGAAAATGAGCCTCAAAGCTATAAATAAGCAATGTCTTTTTCGGAGGGATATTTGTTGAATAGGGCTATCAATAGCGAGATTGATTCTATCATTCAAAACCATACTTGGGAGTTGGTTGATCTTCCTCCAGGTTGTAATCCGCTGGGCTACAAATGGATTTTCAAACTGAAGATGAAGCCGGATGGATTAATAGATAAATAAAAGGCAAGACTTTTCATAAATGATTATAGACAAAAAGAAGGCATTGATTACTTTGATACCTATTCACCAGTGACTCGTATCACGTCAATAAGAATGCTTATAGCCATAGTAGCTATATTTGGTCTTGAAATACATCAAATGGATGTGAAGATGACATTCTTAAATGGTGAACTAGATGAAGAAGTTTACATGGAACAACAGAAGGTTTCAATGTTCTTGGACAAGAAAATAAAGCGTGCAAACTTGTAAAATCCTTATACGGATTGAAACAAGCACTTAAACAATGGCATGAAAAATTTGACAAAAAGATGTTGTCAAGTGGATTCAAAATCAATGAGTGTGATAAGTGTGTATACACCAAATCCAAATCAAAAAGGATATGTCATTGTGTGTCTCTATGTAGACGATATGCTGATAATTGGTAGTAATCATGAGATGATTCAGTCTACCAAGAAAGTATTGACCAGCAAATTTGACATGAAAGATTTAGAAGTAGCTGATGTGATCTTAGGAATTAAGATTTCTAGAACATCAGAGGGGTATATATTATCTCAGAATCATTATGTTAAGAATATATTTGAGAAATATAATAAAGGAGATCTAAATGTGGCTAGAACTCATATGGACCTAACTCTTCATTTATCAAAGAATATTGGCTCAAGCGTATCGCAATTAGAGTATTCAAGAATCATCGAAAGTCTGATGTATCTCACAAATTGCACACGACTTGATATCGCTCAAGCTGTAAACGGGCTTAGTAGATATACGAGTAATCTAGGACATAACCACTGGAAAGCCATAGTAAGAGTTTTGAGGTATCTGAGAGAAATTTCAAAATATGGTCTGCATTATACGAGATATCCTCATATTCTAGAGGGATACAGTGATGCTAACTTGATATCTAATACAGTGGATTCTGAATCTAAGAGTGGATTTGTTTTCACACTTGGTGGAACAATAGTGTCATGGAAATCCTCGAGGCAAACGTGTATTTCCTGGTCTACTATGGAATCAAATATCATAGCATTAGATAAAACAGCGGAAGAATCGGAATGACTTCGAAATTTCCTAGAGGATATTCCAAATTGGTCAAAACCAGTGCCGGCGATAAGCATACATTATGATAGTCAATCCGCTATTGGGAGAGCCCAACATACAATGTATAATGGTAAGTCTCGACACATACGTCGCAGACATAATACCATACGACAACTGCTCTCAAGTGACATAATTTTGATAGATTATATCAAATCAAAGGAAAATCTAGCGGATCCACTTACTAAAGGTTTACCTAGAGAACAAGTTGAGAAGTCATAAAGGTGAATGAGCTTGAAGCCTATAAATTAAGAATTATAACTGTGGAAACCCAAATTAGCTGAGTGGAGATCCCAAGATCTAGGTTCAAAAGGGACAAATGAAACTTTGTGCAATTTAAAACAAACACTGTAGAGTTTTATACTCTTTCCCAGTCCTGTAATGATGCAGAGTGCTTTCTGTCAAGGTTATGATAAGTTAAGGCTTTTAATGATCACTATATTAAGAGAAGAATCCTAATAGGGGTAAAGGCAAATTACCTCTTTATAGTATATCAAATATTTCAAGTAAGAAGTGAGGCCGCTTCCATGAGAGTTTTCAAAGGCTGAATTCCCTAAAGTACTTGATGAATCCATGACCAATGTTCATGGCCGAAATGAACATAACTGTAGAATGAGAAACAGTCGAAGTGAAGCTGTGTGTTGGCAATTGTCTTGGTTTATACCAACGGCGGAACAGTTCAAGACTATGGGTCACTAGTTCGCCAAGTAAATCCGATTGTCATTCAATAGGAAAGGTTCAAGGCGAAAGGTATCTATTTCAATGCAGTTGTATTTCACGAAAACTCTCTTAAGTGTCTGTATTAATATTAGAGAATTATGGGGGATAGTTGTAAATTCTCTAATATTTATAGTATAAGTGGGGGGACATGTCCCTAAGTGATGCCGTATGGTAAAAGCATAAGGATGAAGCGACATGACCTCTAAATTGGAAGGATGAGTCTCTATGCTTCAAAACGCATAAGTGAATGAGTATAACCCTTAGGAGGGTTACACCCCAAGCCAAATGGTGCCCTCAAAGACACCCTTCCATGCCTATATAAAATGGGTCTTGGGTTCATTCTTAGTATCTAGAAATTCCAATATTCACAAGTCATTCTTTTGTCTAGAAAGTCATTTAAAGTCAAGAGAGTTTCCACCATTTGTCCTTGGTCAAATTTTTGTGAAGAGAGTGCCCCTTCTACAAGAGGCATCCAAGTAATCCTTGGAGAACATTAGCCACAAGACATCCATAGAGTATAAAGACGGGACTAATAAGTTCTTAAAGATAAAGGCAACTCGACTTGGATTCAAGTTTTCAGGTTTTCTAAGTTTCATGGTTTATATTCTATTTTGACATGTAATTGTACAATTAATTGAATGTAGCATGTTAATATGATTTAATAACACATATTATCCAACATGTGAATTATAACACAGAAGATCGAGTGAAAGACCGGATCCTTATCTTCAAGGCAATGTAAGCAGTTGCTGCTTGATTCATACGCATGTCGTTGAATAAATTGCATACAAGGCAAAATTAAAGTGACGCACAACACCTCGCTCGTGAAGGCCATGGAGTGGCGTCTATAGCAATTTGATTGCACAAAATAATTGATAGCAATGGAAATCAAAAGATCTGAAGCAGCCCACGCATACAACGTTCATGATCAAAGGTGGCCCATTTAAATATAGCAAACCAACAATAGCTCAAGTATCATGCATGATTTTAGAAGTCCAATAGTCACGAAATTTCACTTGCAAATTTGATTTTTCGAAAGAGAAGTCCTTCGGACTGAGAATCACAGTGTTAAAGTTGAAGTCTATTTCGGCATAGAGTGTAATGAGAAATTTTTTCAAGGTTGATCTCGGTGCTTGAGGCGTTTTCGTTGCGCGAGGAGTTGTTCCCGTGAAGAGTTCGCGAGATCGGTTCCTACAAATCAAACCAAAACACAACCAGGTAAATCCGATGAGACCCGAAAAACCATGTAGGTAAAAATGAAAAAATGACATTGAAATGTATGTCACTGTCACACACACACAAGTCTACCAAAGTGAGGATGACTGTATACATTGTATTTTTACGCATAGCTCAATGATGAGTCTTGACGCCTTCTGAAAGTTGGGGGAATATGAAGATAAACACACAGAAAAGAAAGTAACTCTAGGGAACACATCCAAAAGCTGGACATTACGTCACCTATGTCCGGCTAAACTAATTTCCAGCCAGTAAAGATGGCCGGATATACCTTAAAAACCCTAGATCCTACCAAAAATGACTTAACTATCCTTGAACGAGCAAACTGTCAGTTACTGAAGTTATGAGAACTGATTATGGTCGGCTAGACATGTAATTCAAATTACACATCTGGCAGGACATAAGTTAATTGGTCAACCTACGTGCAAATTCCAATCAGCTAAAATCATGGGACTGATTAAGTCCAGCCAGATATAAATCTCAAACCCTACATCCGGCCGAACATGAATCGAACTGTAACTGCAGACAGATTGCCAATCATCTGAGACAGGCATGTTTTCCTTCCATTCTCAAACCTTCGTCTTACACTATAAAAGAGGGGCTTCACCCATCACCAAAGGTTGGTAGAAAATTATTTGAGGTTCCTGGAAGTTCAAATCTACTAAGAGAAACCCCTGTAAAACAAAAACAATAAAAACACAATACCATCATGTGGAGTTCCCTACTATCTAGTGTGAATCCAACAAACACCATATAATAAAAAGAATCCTCAGAGCCAAGGCATATGCGAAAATGTATGACTTGAGGACACCTTTTTCTTTTTAAAATTCTATTTGTTAACACAATATCTTCAGTAGGAAGTGAACCACGTCTGGCCAGACATGCACATACACCCGGCCAGATATATATACATCCGGCCGACATACTACTTTTCATATTTTATTACATATATTAATCATGTTATTGCTTTCTGTTATGCATGTTTAGTAGTTTTATCATGTTACTTTAATATATATGTGTTTAATTTGTTGATTGTATTTATTTTACTGTTTGGAAAAAATGATAAGAATGCTCTGTTTAATGTATGAATTATGACCAGCCAGATATGTACTATGTCCGGCCAAACATGAGTTATATCCAACCATGTGACTTTATGGTATATAGGATGGAAACTCGGAAGTAAGTGAATGGGTTTTATGGCGAAAATCCGGTAACGCAGCGGAAAATGGGAAAATCAAAATTTTCCGATTTCAAAATTTTTCTTGGATCAATCAAATAAACTTATTTATTTAATTATCCAATTATTAAATTATGAAAATTACACAAGAAATCACATTTCTTGGTAATTACCGAATTGCTCCACAACTTTGCAAATATGTCATTTTAGTCCGAAAATTGTCAAATATAATTTTGGATGATTCTAAATCACTTCTAAAATATTTTTCAACACATCCAATACATCAAAATCAGATTTGCAACAAATCCCCAAACTTTTCTGAAATTGCCGAGAGCCCCCCCATTTTCGATTTATTATATTTTAGTCTCTTTTGTTCAAAAACAAACCAAGATCAAATCCGATCAACCCAAATTTTACATGCATCATATACATGCCATAATACATCACATATATGAAAAACCTAAATTTGGAGTGGGTTAAGAACCCTAATTTTTCAATTTTACCAATTGTCCAATTTCACCAAATCTTTAAAATCCAACACTTTAATCCATTCAATAATTCACCAAACAAGCCTCACCACTTTGAAATAACTCTAGAACAATTCTAGGTCACCAATGAGTGGCTTAACAACTATAGAATGGCAACTTGATTTTCCAAAAATCAAAAGTAAGCCTTTTAAACCATTTAAAGCTTACTTACATGAATCAATCTTTCATACAAGTTCTCAACCAAATAAACACAAACTATAATAGTAGAAAGAACATCAAAGCAACATAAAATGATGCTAAGTTTGTTAGAAACTATTTTCATGTTGAAGGTTTTGAAGAAATACTTACAAAATCAAGTTTTACCAAGTCTTTTCCTTTTTCCTTCAACCTTTGCTCTCTACTTCTTTCGTGTTTTGTTTTAGTGTATATGGAACTTATGAAACCCTAAAATGAAACAAAACAATATATACCTTCACAAATAAGGCTTGGTCGGATTTTGGTATAAGAAATATCTCGATATTTTTTTTTTGTTTCATTAAAGTTCAAATTGCCAACTTGTTTTGTAAATCATTACACTTTAATGAATTATTCAACAAAGTCAACAATTGCAACTAAGTTATTAAAATAAATATCATAACTTAGGATAATTATATTTTTAATTAATTTAATTGGTTAACAATTAAATAATTAAATAATTATTTAAATACAAATATATTAAATATATGTATTATATTTACATTAAATATCAAATACATATATATTTATGATATTAGTCAAATATCTCAATTTGACAATTAATTAATGTGTATTTGATAAAATCTATCATTAAATGCAGATACACAAAAATTAGGAAATGACTATTGGGTCCATTCACATGTATTTTTCATTTAACCTTTAAACGAGTTATAAATAATCAGTATTATTTATAAATATTGCCCTAGTGCTCTACGAGTATATTTCATTACTGAGACTCTCTAGATTCAGGCATATCCGTCACGAAATCCAATTTCGTGTCCATAATTTACCAACCCGTAAATTATGACGACCACAGATAATCTCGCTAAATCATACAGGTCGAGGTCATGGCATATGTATAATTCCTCCGTCACAGGTATCCGGATATATCCCAGAGATATAGATGTAAACGTCAAATCTTTATAGGGACTATCTCATCGACGTCTCTATTAACAATCTCAAAAAAAACACTTAGAACTCACTTCTAAAGTGTACCACTGGCCCATGGTTTTTATCTGATTGCTAATCATATATGGACTACCTATGCTCTGTACACAAAACTGACGGATCTTATCTCGACACACACAGGACCCCTGAGGATCTATGCACACACAACGAACATGCGGAGGTTTGATCTAAATAGATCGGTGACGTGACAGCCATCTAAGTGTGGAAGATGTCTCATGTGCCTAAAATGGTATCTCAAGTCGAAGAATCACAAATGCTACTCAACCCGAGAAGATTCTTATTGACGTTGGTGTACCATCCATTAAGAATATTCTGTGAGTCGTTCAGTGTTTATCCGCTATAAACACCTACACGTCTATACGAGTCCCCAAGACTCATGGTTCATTGAGAAACCATTGGAATCATATATTCCAGTATACGACATGTACCAATCTCAACGTTTTACTTTACTGAACAAGTAGTGTAAACCTTGACCAGGAACTGTCTAAGAATGACAACGTCATGATACATCTCAATGTCAGTTGCGACGCTTTTGCAACAGTATCATGACTAATCATCCTAAGGTCTATTACATCTTTACCATATTAAAAGATATATTATATTACAAAAACTGCTTGTATTATTCATAATAAAACGTTTTACAGTAGTATTCTCAAAGAAATACAACCGGGAATTGGCGTTCAGAGCACCAACCCCAACAAAATCTCCTACTTGCTCTAGTGCCAATATCGATTGTATCTAATACTCATCGACTCCACGTGTTTATCAAACAACTTCGGAGGTATGGCCTTTGTCAGCGGGTCTGCTATATTATCTTCACTCAGTACCTTGTACACGACAATATCCCCTCGCGACACAATCTCTCGAATGATGTGGTACTTGCGTTCCACGTGCTTCGACTTCTGATGCGCCCTCGGTTCCTTTGCTTGCGCAATGGCTCCAGTATTATCACAGTATAACGGAATCGCATTCTCGATACTTGGGACAACTCCCAATTCTGTGATAAATTTCCCAATCCATACAGCTTCCTTTGCAGCTTCAGAAGCTGCAATGTATTCCGCCTCTGTGGTGGAATCTACTGTTGACCCCTGTTTGTAACTCTTCCAGCAAACTGCACCTCCATTAAGGGTAAAGATGAATCCAGATGTAGACTTTCTATCATCGGGATCCGATTGGAAGTCGGAATCCGTATACCCGTTAACTTGCAGTTCACTTCCTCCATAAATTATCAACTTATCCTTAGTACCTTTAAGATACTTCAGGATATGTTTAATGGCCATCCAATGATCATTTCCTGGATTGGACTGATATCTACTTGTTACGCTAACAGCGAAACTGATATCAGGCCTAGTACATAACATGACATACATTATGTTACCCAAACACGAAGCATAAGATTGGTTAGACATTATAATCTTCTCATCTTCTGTTTGTGGACTCATCTTCTTCGAAAGATGAATCTCATGTCTGAACGGTATGTTTGCTGTCTTACAGTCACCAAAATTATACCGTTCCAAGATCTTATCTATGTACGTTGATTGGGATAACCCAATCAGCTTCCTTTGTCTATCTCTATGGAGTTTTATCCCTAAAATATAGGAAGCTTCTTCCAGGTCCTTCATGGAGAAATTCTTACAGAGATATGCTTTGACACCTTGTAACATCCCTATATCATTCCCAATGATTAGGATGTCGTCAACATAGAGGACTAAAAATACCACCATGCTCTCACTGGCCTTCTGATACACACATGATTCTTCCTAATTCTTGAGAAAACCAGACGATCTAATAATCTCCATTCTCATTCATATAATCCATGAACTCACTACTCATATATTCACCGCCTTGATCACATCGAAGGCATTTAATATATTGACCAGTTTTTTTTTCTACTTCATTTCGGAACTCTTTAAACTTTTCAGAGGTCTATGATTTATGTCGCATCAAATAACATATCCGTACCGTGACAGATCATCAGTAAAGGTAACGAAGTATAAATAACCACTGTGAGCAGTCTGACTTAGTGGACCACATACATCATAATGTACGAGTTCCAGTAAGTTAGTGGCACGGTGTCCAACACCTGAAAATGGGGTTTTGGTCATCTTACCCTGAATACACGATTCACAAGTTGGATAGGGTTCAATGGTGAGATTTGGTATCAAACCATTCTTAACCAATTGAGTAAGGCGTTTAACGCATATATGACCTAGCCGCATATGCCAAAGTTCAGTATTATTAACGACAGGTAAACTACATTTATTAACTCCAGTATTTAAAATATCTTTAGAAGTTTGCAATGTATAATGACCATGCTGGTTTGGACAACAAAGGATCTGAATATTACGTTTATCATATAAATACAAAGAACAGTTCTTAATATTAATACGATAACCTTTTGTATCCAATACAAAAAGAGATATAGTATTAGCTACACATCCTGGTATAAAATAACAGTCATTTAACAAAAGTGTCCCTTTCGGCAAAGGGATCTCGCATACTCCCACTGCAACTGCATCCAGAGAGTCTCCACTCTCAAATCGCAACTGCATCTCTCCAGGCTTCAGTTTCCTACTTTCCTTCAGCACCTGCAACGAATTGCAAATGTGAATAGGACATGTAGAATCTAAAATCCATCTGGATATGACAGCTTCACAAGCCAAAGATATATCAATAACTGGAAAAATAAATGTACCTGATGTAGATGCTCTCTCCTTCCTTAGCTGGGCAATGTAGTCAGGACAGTTCCTTTTCCAGTGCTCGACTTTGCTGCAGTGATGGCACTTATCGTCAGAAGCCATCTTGGGCTTTGCTATCTTTGCCTGTGGTTGAGGACTGAAACCCTTCTTTTTCTTCCATTTCTTATTCTTTCCCTTTGACCAAGTTTGGGAAGAAGAAGAAAGTGAAATAGGTCTCGGAGGGCGAGTCGGTACTCCTTTCTTGAGGTCCTCTTCCGCCGTGAGCAGCATCCTATGCAGCTCATGGTAGGTATAGATAATCCCATTTATGTTGAAGTACATCACGAATTAGCGATATGAAGCTGGGACCGAACCAAGAATGACACTGATAAATGCGGTTTATAACCACTTATTATGGCATTCTTAGCTTACTATTTGTTATGTTTCGAGTCATTTAATGTATTTTTAGATTCTTTCATGTCTTATTTGTAGGAAGCATTAAAACATCAATAATGGAGTAAATACGAGTGTTTTGGGAACTTTCAAAAGCATCAAACACGCACGGGAGCACAGAAGGCGGGATGCCAGCACCAGTGGAAAAATATCACTGGCACTGCGGCGCCAAAGACCAGGTGCCGCAGTGCCTGCAAGGAGATCCAACATCCCATACACATTATCGAGACTTTGGCGCCGCAGCGCCCAAGTTCAGGATCAACGGCGCCTGCAACAGATCACGCGTCCATACAAAAGGCAGAGGGATTGGCGCCGCGGCACCCAAGCCCAAGCGTCGCGGCACTGCGGGAAAGATAAGCACACGCGCGTTCCGGAACCATAAAATTAGGGTTTTTAAGATACCCAATGACTCCAAGGCTCTATTATAAATAGATTAGTTCATCCAAGACTAAAGGAGGAGGCTAATACACATCACAAAACACCAAAATACATATTTTAGAGAGATCCAATGAGGAGGATTGAAGAGCAACAAGAGGAGACAAAGGCGGTGACGTCCGAAGAGGAAGAGATTCAATTCGAGTTTTATCTTCTAGTTTCTTTCTTAGAAATCTAATGATTCCATTAGATTCATGACTTGTTTATCACTGTCTTTATCTTTAGTCATGAACTAACTCCTTAATTCTGGAGAATGATGTAACTGATGCTTGAACCTTTATTTTAATTGTCTATTTTGTTATGAAGTTTTATTAAGTTATTTATATTCTTTTAAGTTTAATTCTTTGTGTTTGCTGGCCACAAATATGATGATATATGTTTAGAATCTATCACTCGAGATAAGGGATTTTGAATAGATCTAAAGAATATAACCTAGGAATTTTATAGAGTTCGAGAGAATATATAAGTTCATTGAAGTCGTTAATATAGAATCACAAAGTGTAATGAGTTGTTAACTGCTAGATTTTATAGAGATATCAAAGTGTGTAGTTGATGATATTTTCACTCGGCACTCGAGAGAGGGAGTGGATATTTTTCGGAGTCTTGACTTATAAATAATATAACTGAACAAAGATTAATAGGCATGATAAATACATAGGTGACAGCTAGGTGAAATCAGGATCTGGAATCTCTATCGTATTAGTTCCTCCTATATAATTATTTTTATATTTATTTATTAAAATCTTTATTATTTGTTTTCTAAATAAAGTTAGGATTATCAATTGTAGTATTTAGTGCGAGTTAACGCAATCCATGTAGGTTCAACACTCTAAACTCATTTATACTAAAACTTGACACCGTACACTTGTGGTACGATATAAAATATCACAACAGACACTCCTACCGAGAATGTCATTTAGAATGAGATTATGTTGCCTCAGTTGATCGATCAAATCGATCATGTGAAGAATATGCGAGCTCACAGCTTACCCCTCATCCAATCGCGCATGGAACAGTTCCATTGCGACCGTATGAACAACAACTTGTTCTTGCTTCTCAAACGATTCTCGTAATTACGACATCATACTATACGCATCTGACATGCCATAGTATTGTTTCTTGAGTCTCGGTGATAGCAAACTTAGGATGTATGATTTAACTTTTAAATCACCATCCTTCAAAGCTTGGAAAACTTGGAGTTCCTCATGTTGTAGCATCCTCTGCCACAGCAATGGGTAGCGAACCCTCAAGAACATATCCCAACTTCTCGGAATCGAGGACAATCCTCAAATCCAAGTCCCAATCAGCGAAGTTCTCAGCGCCTTTAAGTTTGTTCGCATCCAACATACGCTCAAACTGATTAGTAGATGGTTCCACCATCGCAAATCTATCATATAGATTACGAAAAATGGTTAGCAGATTATAAAGCAGTTTCATATAATATCAAAATAATTAACTAGATCATGGATTTTTAATCTAAAAATGCCCCTCCCACTAAATCATGCAATATTTTAATCCCAAACAAAATACAAAGATTTAATAATTAAATTAAATACAAATAATGAAAGGTGGATCCCATGAATATATTTCAGCTCCAACAGAGGCACGGTCTCGCCTACGTATATTCATCAGTTAGACAACTCATTTTTCAATCACTCAATAGTGACTCATGGGTTTTCGGTCCTGGTCCTTTCTCGTTGTGACAACCTGGGCACGTTCACAAGGAGACGTACCAAGGTTAAACTCGTCAATGATAAACTCAAACTACTTGTGTAACCATGACAGCTTGAGCACGTTCAGGATTCCGCTTTCGCTTGAATTTATCTAGTATCTAATATACATCCGGTATAAATAAATTTCTATCGGCAACATCCTCACAGTAGAGGCACGGTCTTGGATGTAGTCACGGAAAAATATTCATAAACCGTATTGACAAGACGGACCATGTAATATGCATCAAATACATAATTAACATTAAACCTTATTAATTAGGGATTTTCCGCAAAAGATTATTTTTAATTTATTTAATCAAATTAAACAAATACATGCATGTAACAAGTAAAGAATAAATTAAACATTGAATTTAAAAGGCATAATCATATAGGGTAGCCAGAATCATTCTCGCTCTGATACCATTTTGAAGGGGTTTTATGGCGAAAATCCGGTAACGCAGCGGAAAAGGGAAAAATCAAAATTTTTCATGGATCAATCAAATAAACTTATTTATTTAATTACAATTATTAAATTCTGAAAAATTACACAAGATTCAAATATCTTGGTAATTACCTAATTGCTCCACAACTTTGCAAATGTCATTTTAGTCCTAAAATTGTCAAATACAATTTTGGATGATTCTAAATCACATCTAAAATATTTTTCAACACATCCAATACATCAAAATCAGATTTACAACAAATCCCCAAAATTTTTTGAAATTGCCGAGAGCCCCTTCATTTTCGGTTTATTGTATTTTAGTCCCTTTTGTTCAAAACAAACCAAGATCAATCCAATCAACCCAAAATTTTACATGCATCATATACATACCATAATGCATCACATAAATGAAAAGCCCTAAATTTGGAGTGGGTTAAGAATCCTAATTTTTCAATTTTACCAAATTGTCCAATTTCACTAAATCTATAAAATCCAACACTTTAATCCATTCAATAATTCACCAAACAAGCCTCACCACTTTGAAATAACTCTAGAAAAATTATAGGTCACCAAGGAGTGGCTTAACAACTCTAGAATGGAAACTTGATTTTCCAAAAATCAAAAGTAAGCCTTTTAAACCATTTAAATCTTACTTACATGCATCAATCTTTCATACAAGTTCTCAACCAATAAACACAAACTATAAGAGTAGAAAGAACATCAAAGCAACACAAAATGATGTTAAGCTTGTTAGAAACTATTTTCATGTTGAAGGTTTTGAAGAAATACTTACAAAAATCAAGTTTTTCCAAGTCTTTTCCTTTTTCCTTCAACCTTTGCTCTCTACTTCTTTGTGTTTTGTTTTAGTGTATATGGAACTTATGAAACCTGAAATGAAACAAAAAAATATATACCTTCACAAATAAGGCTTGGCCGAAATTTTGTATAAGAAATATCTAGATTTTTTTTCATTAAAGTTCAACTTGCCAACTTGTTTTGTAAATCATTACACATTAATGAATTATTCAACAAAGTCGACAATTGCAACTAAGTCCTTAAAATAAATATCATAACTTAGGATATTTATATTTTTTATTAATTTAATTATTTAATAATTAAATAATTATTTAAATACAAATATATTAAATATATGTATTATATTTACATTAATATCAAATACATATATATTTATGATATTAGTCAAATATCTCAATTTGACAATTAATTATGTGTATTTGATAAAATCTATCATTAAATGCAAATACACAAAAATTAGGAAATGACTATTGGGTCCCTTCATATGTATTTTTCGTTTAACCTTTAAATGACTTATAAATAATCAGTATTATTTATAAATGTTGCCCTAGTGCTCTACGAGTATATTTCATTAGTGAGACTCTCTAGATTCAGGCATATCCGTCACGAAATCCAATTTTGTGTCCATAATTTACCCATCCGTAAATTCTGACAACCACGGATAATCTCGTTAAATCATACAGGTCGAGGTCATGGCATATGTATATTCCCTCATCATAGGTATCCGGATATATCCCAGAGATATAGATGTAAACATCAAATCTCTATTGGGACTATCCCGTCGACGTCTCTATTAGCAATCTAAAAAAGAACACTTAGAACTCAATTCTAAAGTGTACCACGGGCCCATGGTTTTTATCTGATTGCTAATCATATATGGACTACCTATGCTCTGTACACAGAACTGACGGATCTTATCTTGACACACACAAGACACCCTGAGGATCTATCCACACCCAACGAACAGGCGAAGGTCTGATCTAAATAGATCAGTGACGTGACTGCTATCTAAGTGTGGAAGATGTCTCATGTGCCCACAGTGGTATCTCAAGTCGAAGAATCATAAATTCTACTCAACCCGAGAAGATTCTTATTGACGTTGGTGTACCATTCATTAAGAATCTTAGGTGAGTCGTTCAATGTTTATCCGCTATAAACACCTACACGTCTATACGAGTCCCCAAGACTCATAGTTCATTGAGAAACAATTAGAATCATATATTCTAGTATACGACATGTATCGGTCTCAATGGGTTTACTTTACTGATCAAGTAGAGTAAACCTTGACCAGGAACTGCCTAAGAATGACAACGTCATGATACATCTCAATGTCAGTTGCGACGCTTTTGCAACAGTATCATGACTAATCATCCTAAGTTCTATTACGTCTTTACCATATTAAAAGATATATTATATTACAAAAACTGCTTGTATTATTCATAATAAAAGTTTTACAATAGTATTTTCAATGAATACAACCGGGAATTGGCGCTCTGAGCACAACCCCAATAGTAAGTTCCATAGCCCATTCCGAATGGATGGTAATATGGTTCACACTTAAGATACAATGCCACGTACTATTGAGGGGATGGCCATTGTTGGACAATTATGACCCATAGCATCACTATTTGTAAAAGACATTGTGGTTTTTGTACAAATTAACTATGTGACAATGGAAATTGCTATTTTATCATTTTGTAATTAGATTACATAAATGATAAAAGTCCTTATGATTAGTTCCGGATTATAAGATATGAGACAGTATCAATCCACGAAGGTTTAATCATTAAATATCTCTAGTCGTAGTATTATCGAGACTGGACATCGATAATGCAGAATAGACTATTATTGCACGTGTGCGTGTTATGGAAGTGTAACATCATAGTTCTCATATATTTAAGTATTGGATACTTATGCAAGTGTGATAGGAGGTTGTGTTTGCTGATGGTATGGAAATAGCTTCGCTCTAGATAGACCACTCGAAATCCCATTGGTAGTATGACTATGTGTCTATGGGAATCAGAATCAGGGTAGGTTTATTTGGTCTTAACCTGAGACTTAAATTGCTAATACTTGCGACAATCAATACGCTTTGGTTTTAGTCGTCTGGCGCTTTAACAGGTTCTGTGTACGCCTCTTCTTGGTTTGTTGAGAATCGTAGTGTATTGGGTGTGATGTCAAGATGGAAGTATCACTTCAGTTATATGGAGATGATGATCACGCAGGGATACAGAACTGGTACTCTATTATGTTGTAACTATCGGGTAATATGACAAGTTCATGATTATCCGATTAAAGAGACTAGTTGCTAGTGATTCGATATATGCTTTGTACTGGGCAGACACTATTCCAGCCCCAAGCCTTGCATGTGACATCTGATACTGGATCACAATATGCAATACTACGTATACTACGCCTGACAAAGATTATATATTCCTTAAAAGAATATTTCTGGAGAATTGGGTAGGCACGGTGCTTTGCTAGAAGCCAACCATGTCTTGTAAATCGGTAAGAACGTGGTACCGAGTACGCACATGTTCGGATAGTTCGATGACCAGATTTACTGCCAACATATCCAGGGATCTCATGGATCGCTTTCCGAATAAAATAATAATTTAAAAGCATATCATTATTATTTTATTCGCGCCTTATTATGCTTTTAGAATGCATGTTTAAGGGTGTATGATTAGACCTAATCAAAGATAATAAATTGGTTGCCAATTTACGCGAAAAACCCTCAAACAAATATTAAGCGAATTCCTTCCATTGAGAGGTCTTTCTCAAGATCCAAGATTGGCATTGGTTTGTTGGCCAAAGTCAATATCAATGTCCATCGCGGATGTGTTTGAACCATGAGAGCTTTGTTCCATATCGTATGTCTTGGGCAAGTTGTGATTTGTTGGCCAAAGTCAAGGTCATTTCTTGTTCATCGACGTGGATTACAAAGCTTTCCCACTGTCAACAGGTCCCGCTTAACTGGAATCATTAAGCGTGTGAGCCAAAGCCAAGACTTAGTTGATTCAGAGGAAAAGGTTAGGAAAATATGTTGGATATATTGGCATATATATTGTATATATGTTTCGGACTTGGAGGTCCACCTACCGGATCTAGGAATTGGATGAGATCCAATTGATCTTAGAGATTTGCCTAGTTAAATATCATACAGCTTGTTGGCCAAAGTCAAGGTTGTGTGTTATTTAACGGGATCCTTGCCCACTAGGAAACTAGGTTTCCCGAGTACTCAACAGAGGGTTAGAGGCTCGCCGAAAAATAGTGGGAGGCTAGTATTGAATTTGCAATTTCGTTCAAATACTTGCCAATACGCGCTTTCAAATTATTTCGTCATTTTATATATTTATTAGTTGGACTAATATGTTATTATTTTTATTTAACAGTTGAACTGTACCCAGAAAATCGTTAATTGAATAGTTAGACTATTGCAATTAAGATGGCTGGAAAGATCGGGGTTAGAGACATTATCATGAGCGAAAATGTCTTTAATGGTACGAACTTTCCTTACTGGGATATGAACCTCAGGATAGTCCTGGGGGCTGAGAGAGTGCTCTATACGATAGAGAGACCTCTCGGGCCTAAACCCGAAAATGAGCAGCCGCTTGAACTTGAGCTTTGGAAGACTCATAGCGATGACAACTCAACTGCTCAATCTGTCATGCTCGCTGCAATGACCCCTCAATTTCGTTGTCATAACAAGGGATTGGATCCTTATACTATGATGGCAAAATTGAAGGACCTTCATCAATCTAACCTTAAATCACAAATGTATGAATTGCAGAAGAAGCTCTTTCGCTCTCAAATGTCAGAGGGTACATATGTCGAGCACCATGTGTCGCAGATGATTGCTGACATCGAATAGCTGGGTCAGCTAGGCATAACCTTTGAGGCTGAGACTTCTATAGATTTGATCTTGCAGTCTCTTTCTGACAGCTGGAGCGGGTTCATCATGAACTATAATATGATGAACCAAGACCATACTCTTAGAGAGTTGATGGAAATGCTGCGTGAAGCAGAAAAAGAGCTATTGAAGGGCAAAAAGCGCGAGGCGCACTTCGCTTCAACATCTCAGTCTGCCAAGGCTTGGCCAAAGGCTACTGGAGGTGTAAAGAAGAAGAAGAAGAATGGCAAGGCCAAATCATCAAAGTCTTCTGGGGAAGGCTAAGGACAAATCCCAAGATGTCTGCCTACAGTGTGGCAAACGGGGACACTGTAAGCGTGACTGCCGTGAGTACAAGGCGCACATAAAGGAAATCAAAGCTGGCAAGGCATCGGCTTCATGTATGTTTATTATGGAAATAAACATGTCTACTTCTAGTATTACAAAATTGGATTTTTTTTATTCTGGTTGTGGTACTCATATATGTACTGATGTGCAGGATCTGCAGATTAGCAGGAGACTGGCCTCATGGGAGATTGATCTACGAGTTGGAAACGGGACCAGAGTCGATGTTTTGGCTATATGGACTTTATTTTGGAACTGCCCTCAGGGCATGTACTAAATCTATCAGACTGTTATTATGTACCTAGTTTGACTAGGAATATTATTTCTGTATCTTTATTAGCCCAATGTGGGTATACTTTTGTATTTAGAAATACTGGGTGTTTTATGTATAAAAATGATATTGAGATATGCAGTGCAGATTTCCATAATGGTCTTTATATTTTGAATATAAATCTATCTCAAACATATAATGTAACAAACAAAAGGCTTAAATTAAGTAACAAAGATGAAACTTATATGTGGCATTGTCGTCTAGGACAAATTAACAAAACTCGCATATTCACACTTTCGAAGAGTGGGTACTTGGACGGATTTGATCCAAATTCATATGACGTCTGCAAATCTTGTTTATTAGGTAAAATGCCTAAAACACCTTTTAGCGGTAAAGGTGCACGTGCCACCAAATTGTTAGCCCTCGTTCATAGTGACGTATGTGGGCCCATGTCTAGCCAGGCTAGAGGTGGATATGAATACTTCGTAACCTTTACGGAGGATGCATCGCGTTATGGTTATGTGTATCTTATGAGACACAAGTCGGAAACTTTTGAGAAATTCAAAGAGTTTCGACACGAATTAGAAAAACAGACCGGCAAAAGTATTAAAACATTACGGTCGGACCGTGGTGGAGAATACTTGAGCAATGAGTTTCTCGATTACTTGAAAGAGTATGGTATTCTTTCACAGTGAACTCCTCCCGGAACACCTCAATTAAACAGTGTGTCCGAACGGAGAAACCAAACTTTGTTGGACATGGTAAGGTCGATGATGAGTCGCACAGAGCTACATATTTCCTTCTGGGGATATGCATTGAGCAGTGCAATACTTATTTTGAATAAGGTTCCGTCAAAGTCTGTTCAACAGACTCCGTATGAAATATGGACAGGAAAGAAACCGGGCTTCTCATTCCTGAAGATTTGGGGTTGCTGGGCATACGTTAAACGTTTGGATGGTACCAAACTTGAACCCAAATCGAATAAGTGTCTATTTGTAGGTTATCATAGGGAAACCAAAAGATATTACTTTTACAACCCAGAAGAGAACAAAGTATTTGTTGCTCTACATGCGGTCTTCCTTGAAAAAAGGAATTCCTAAATACAGTGGTAAGTGGGAGGAAAGTAGAACATGATGAAAATCAGAGTGATACTGTTCCTGACACCGATTCCTTAACGGAACATGAACAGTTCATCAAGGATGAGACTGTACCACAATCTTCGAATACACAAGAACCGCGTAGGTCGGAAAGAGTCAGAAAATAACCTAAGAGGTATGGGTTTCTGTTCTCACCTCATCTGGATATTAATCTTATTGAGGAAGACGAACCAGCTACGTATGAGGAAGCGATACAAGGTATCGAGTCCGATTTATGGCAAGATGCCATGAAATCCGAAATGGATTCCATGTTGTAGGACACAGAAATAGGCGACTGTGGGAACACAGAAACTGGACGACGCATGCTGTTCTAGGCTCGCGGCCTAGTTAGGAGTACGGAGTAGCCACGGGGGACTAAACCAGAGAAATAATGGAGTCGCCACCCGGTGTGAACCGGGAAAATGAGAATTAAGGCCGCACTCACCTCTCACAAGGGAAGACCTCAAACCGTTGGGTTCGGAATGGTCCCTTACTTATGTCACTTGTAATGAAAGGATTTGTGCAATAATTTAATCAAGCTTAAGTAACACTTATTTCAAAGAGTATCATGCTTCTAAGTTCTCATACATACATCAACAAGTTCATCTAAATTTACATGTAACACATATCCGAATTTGTATACAGCCTATTTGCATGTAATCTATGTCTCAATTTGCATACATAAAGATTGACATATGTCAAGCATACAAGTTAATAAACACATTATACTCATACATGTGGGGAATACAGACGAACGAAACCTACACAATCTTGCATAATGCATAGAAACAATCAGGTTCATCATACGAAGGAATAGCTACTATGGACAATTATGTACGAAATCTGATGAAAATAACTCAGCTCAGGGGGTGCGAGTTCGCGTAGCGTTCGAGAACGCGTTCGAACGGAGCCAGACCTGATGTATGAAACACTAAAAAGATGCGTGCGCGTTCGCATAGCGTTTGATAACGCGTTCGAACGGTAAACAGAAGGTTCACGTTCGTATGGCGACCGGGAACGCGTTCGAACGGAACCAAACCTGATGCATGAAACACTAAGAAAATGCGTGTGCGTTCGCGTAGCGTTCAAGGACGCGTACGAACGGTAAACAGAAGGTTCACATTCGTGTGGCGTTCGAGAACGCGTTCGAACGGAACCAGATCTGATGCATTCAACACATTCATAGACAAACAAATCCACAATGTGGGACATCACGTATTTGATTGAACTCATCTCACATCCAATCGAATATACACCAACCGGCGCGGCAAAGCATCGTGGTAAAGGATTTTAACCTCTCCAAATAGGGGACCTTTAATCCGACTTACTAAGCCCGTGCGCTCGATCGCGTCATGCATACAAAAATAAAGACAATGACATCAAACTTAGTATGTCTGATTGAACATATCTTACATCCAATCGAACACACATCAACCGGCGCGGCAAAGCATCGTGGTAAAGGATTTTAACCCCTCCAAATAGGGGACCTTTAATCCGACTTACTAAGCCCATGCACACGATTGCGTCATGCATACAAAAATCAAGCAATGACATCAAACTTAGTATGCCCGATTGAACATATCTTACATCCAATCGAACATACATCAACCGGTGCGGCAAAGCATCGTGGTAAAGGATTTTAACCCCTCCAAATAGGGGACCTTTAATCCGACTTACTAAGCCCATGCACTCGATTGCGTCATGCATAGAGAAGTAACATGCGGAATTCAAATGACGAAGAATAAATAAATCAAAGCAACATAAAAAACAAGAAGGTGTCGTTTACTCAACCTGTACGTGGAGTTGTATCCCGAGTACAGATCATACTACCGTCCATTCGGAATCGGCTATGAAATTTATGTCCGGGTTTCCATCCGATATACCGCGAGAGTTGACACATCTTTTATTTTATTCCAAGTCCACAACATACAATATTTCATGATATATGCATATTTATCTACTCAAGGGCCAAAACATGCATTTTGACATAACAATCATGCGAACGATACTCAATGAATAATAAAAATAAAACAGGAAACGAATATGGAAAATACCCTCAGGTCTAACCTTTTACGTCGAATTTCGGACTCGCGTTTCACGACCGTCGGAAGGGCTATCGCTCCGCAACTCCTCCAGTTCACTGGTTTAGCGTCTTAGCTCACTGTTTTGCTGTTTTGCTTGCTGTTTGGCCTCTGTTTTCCTGCTGTTTCCTCTGTATTTTCATCTCACTGTTCAGGTCACTGTTTTGACGTTTCAACGGACTGTTTCGAGTGTTTTTGTGGGTTTTAAGTGCAGTTTTTATGTTACTGGTTTAGGGATTTTAGGGACTGTTTTGAGGGCTAATAGGAGTGCAGTTTTTTGGTACTGCATGGAGGTTTACGAGGCTGTTGTTTCGGTGATATAGGGAGGCTTATGAGGCTGTGTTTTTGACGTGTGAAGGGCTGCTGTATTGGTGTATTTTTCGGTGATGTGAGGGAGGCTTATGGGGCTGTGTGTTTCGGTCAAGTAAGGGAAGGAGATGAAGAGAAATTTGTTATATTTTTTGTGTAATATGCGTGAATGGAGAGCTTGGAGAGGGGGTTGGAAATTCATTGCTTCTTTTTTTCTTGTGATGGGCGTAAATTCGGAGGAGGAAATTCCTTGGAGAGGTGTGGTTTTATAGAGAAAGGCTAGGGCTTCACCTTGTCTCACAAGGAATAGGATTTGGCATTAAATGAGAGGATTTGATTTGGTATCCAACAAGAAAAGATTAGATTGAGAGGGGACAAATTTGGTTCAAATTAGGAATACAATATATTTGATTGGTTAGGATTAGGCATGACATCTTTTTAATTTAGTATGTAATATATTTGATTGATTTTAATTAGGCATATCATCTTTTTTTAATTTAGTATGTAATATATTGATTTGTCCAAATTAGGTATGATTATATATTATGTTTTATTTAATTGGTAAATGGCTTAAAATATTTTATTTAATTCAAATACATTATCTAATTAATATTTGATTTAATTTGGGTGTAATTTAAGGGCCTTGGGCGTGTGGGCCTAGCAGCAAAACCAGAAATACCGACACCGTTCGAACGCCTCTTAGAACGCTGCACGAACGTCCGCAATCTGTTTGACGTTCGAACGTGGTAACGAACGCAGCACGAACGAAAACAGTGAACTTTTGAAATGAACTTGACGACATACTTATTCCGAATTTCCCCTTCTGACGTCCGTTTCCCGCAATATCCTTAACTAAAAAGGTAGTGCCTCCAACTGAGACTCATCATCGGGTTTCACATGCAAAAATGCAATGCCTACAGTCGCCCCCACTTTGATGGGACTTGTGTAATGTGTAACAGTGACAATCCTATCAAAGTTATGCAATGCATTTTCACTTACCTGGCTCGCCAGCTGCCACTTGACTTACCATGTGTTGAGTTGAGTTGATTTGGTGGTGAGGTGCTGCGACCCCTGGTTCATTCCCGAACCGTGCTCCATTTTAGAGCGCCATTTTGGCATCTTTTGTGTGTGTGCTCCATTTTGGAGCGCCATTTCCGGCATTTGCTGTGTGTGCTCCATTTTGGAACGCCATTTTCGGCCTTTGCTGTGTGTGCTCCATTTTGGAATGCCATTTCCGGCATTTGCTGTGTGTGCTCCATTTTGGAATGCCATTTTCGTCCTTGTTGTGTGTGCTTCATTTTGGAACGCCATTTTCGGCATTTGCTGTGTGTGTGCTCCACTTTGGAACGCCATTTTGGCCTTTGTTGTGTGTACTCCATTTTGGAACGCCATTTTCGGCATCTGTTGTGGGTGCTCCATTTTTGGAGTGCCATTTTCGGCGTCTGCTATGTGTGCTCCATTTTGGGGCGCCATTTTCGGCATCTGTTGTGGTAGCGGTCCATTTCCGAACCGTGTTGTGCAAGAATGTGGCTCATTTTTGAACCGTTATTTGATGAGATGGTCTTTGCTGCTACAAACCTGCGAACACAAAACAACATTGCATGTATGTGATATGTATGCATGTATGCATGGTAATGTATCAAATTCCGATGGGTTAGGCCTTCCTTGGTCCATTTCCGAACCGTGCTCCATTTTTGGAGCCACTTTCGGCGAGATGTGATAGTAGTCCATTTTTGAACCATGCTCCACTTTCGGAGTGCCATACTCGGCCAAACTGATGCTGATGTGGGCTCGCCCTTGGGACTCGTCCCTAAACTGAACTGATGTGGGCCTCGGTCCTGGGACTCATCCCCAAAACTGAAATTGATGGGCCTCAGCCCCTAAACTGATGCTGATACTGATGTGGGCCTCGCCCCCAAGCTGATATTGATGTGGGCCTCAGCCCTAAACTGATATTGATGTGGGCTTCGGCCCTAAACTGATGCTGATGTGGGCCTCGCCCTAGGCTGATACTGATGTGGGCCTCGGCCCTGACTGATACTGATATGGGCCTCAGCCCCAGACTGATAATGATGTGGGCCTTGGCCCAGGGCTGATATTGATGTGGGCCTCGACCCTAAACTGATGCTGATGTGGGCCTCGCCCCAAGCTGATACTGATGTGGGCCTCAGCCCTGGGACTCATCCCCAAACTGTAACTGATGTGGGCCTCGGCCCTGGGACTCATCCCAAAACTGAAACTGATGTGGGCCTTGGCCCTAAGCTGATACTGATGTGGGCCTCGGCCTTGGGACTCATCCCCAAACTGATGCTGATGTGGGGCTAAGCCTCTAAACTGATACTGATAATGTGGGCCTCTCGCCCCAAGCTGATACTGATTTCATTTCTGAAACTGACTGTACTGTTGTTGCTTTCCGAAGATTCCCCGTTTCTAAACATCACTGAATTTCATAGTACCAAGGTTGAATGCTTTTTCTCAAATATAACTCATGTTGCAGGTTGGAGGGAGAGACTCAGGCATGTAAACGAAATAAACGTCTTTATTATCATTTAAGAAATGGTTCGAACAGGTAGACCAAATCAATGTCTAAATTAAAAATGCAGGATCAAATAAACTAGGAGGAACAACTTCATCATTCGCAACATTGCCTTCTTTCTTGACCTACGGTTCTTCACTGTCATCCCCTATCTCCATGTAAGAAGCTTGATGGTTAATGGTTTGGAGGACAAAAGTTTTTCAGGCAATCCAGAGTTGATCATGTAGGTGGGTGTGGAACGGAGTGGTAATTTGGTAGGGGGGTTCCAATATGTGTTGGTGTTCTTTCTCTGGGTTGGGTATTTTGTGAGCATCGATAAGGTTTTGGATTTCATGCCTAAGCCAGGTGCAGTTGTCAGTTTCGTGGCCTCTCCTCTGATGGAAGTGACAATACAAACTTAGGTCAAGGTTGGGTGGTATAGGATCTGGAAATGTTTAGGCTCTAAGGGTTTTAGGAGTCCTTGTCCCTTCAACTTCTCAAGCACCTTAGATAACGGCTTCCCCAGGTTAGTGAAATACCAGTTCTTGATGGCAGCAACCTCGGTCGTAGCGGGTTTAGTCTCAGAATGCCCCCTAAAATTTCTTCTATTATGGCCATAAAACTTTCTGTTTTCAGCCCCCTCTCTTCTTCAATATCCATAACAGTCTCTCTCAACTGTCGGAAATCAGTAATCATGGAGGTCATCCTCCTCAGCTTACCATAAATAGAGGCTTGGTGCCTTGATAATCATCTTAATTTGGTCTTTCTCTGAAGGCCGAGTCTGCATTTTCAAAAGTGGCTTCTCCAGCGATCCCATACTCTTTGAAACTTTCCTCTGGCTTCTGTTTAGTGTTCTCCAAATCACATAGTGACAAGTCAATCTATAAGTCTGTAACATTTGCTTCAGAAAAGCATCAGCTAGTTCTCTCCAATCTTCATTAACCTTATTCTCAAGGCTATGATACCAACCACGGGTGCCCCCTCGAGTGACATCTCAAACATCTTTTGGACCTGGCGCTGTGATAGGCCCACTGAACTCATGACTGAGACATATTGCTGCAGATGGACACTCGGGTCTCCATTCCCATTGAACTTGGCCATGTCGGGCATTTTAAACTGAGCTGGCAGCTGTTTTCCGAAGGTTATTGCCTCATAATCTAACAACTCTTCATGTTTACCCCTCATTTTACGGGTAACTATTTCAACCTAATCCCGGAGCTTCTGAAATTCTGCCTGAGACCCAATCACTCTGCCTGTTGCATACTCTGCCATGTCATCATCAAAAGTTGGGATATCATCCCCCAACCCATTCGGAGGCTCCTCGCGCCTCACATTCTCAGAATTTCCCCTAGCACGGGGCACAGCCATATTTGTCATGGCAGTAGTCAAGGCTTGCAATTGTTCAGTAACCTTGGCGAAACCATTCTCCAACTGATCTATCCGGGATACCCTCAATATCTGATTCACTCATGTCTGTTCTCAGTATTTTGGTTAAGTCTTTCCTTTTTTTCTAACCCAACCGGAATCTATGATGCCTTTTTAAGACATAGGGGTGTTAACATGTATATGTGTGTGTGAGGTGCACGAGATGCATGTACATATATAACATACTAAATCAACAACTAAATTTTCAAACAAATCGGCCCATTATCATTTTTGAAGCTTTTGGGCTAACTGTCATATGAATGAAACTCGTCCCAGTTTAAATGGCCCAACAAGTTCACATCTCATGGCAATGAGCCCAACTAAATCCAAATGGTAATGTTCCGAACACAAGCACAAAGTGGCCCATCAATCACTTAGAAGCTTTTGTCCCAATCGTCATAAAATACGTTCTTGTCCCAGTTTAAATGGCCCAACAAGCCCATATCCCATGACAAATGGTCCAAATGGATCCAAACGACGATGTTCCCAAACACAAGCATAAAAGAAAGATAATGCAAACATAACAGAATGGCCCATAACCATTTCAGAAGCTTTGGGCCTAATGGTCATAAGGTACGAACTCGCCCCAGTTTAAATGGCCCAGTAAGTTCGCATTTCTGACAATAGTCCAACTGCATCCAAATGAGGATGGTCCACAAACACATATTCAAGGAAATAATTGTTACTTTAACCATACAAACCCGGTCTATGGGTGGGTTCGCAAGAGTATAGACAAAGGCTCTCACCGGCGAAGGATGGCCCATAACTAGGTCTCCCCAATCAAGGTTCGAGCGACCAAGTTAGTGCACCCTTTTTTACACTAAGGTACGTGCCAATTAGCTATGGTGTGTGACTGACTGTCATGGTTTCCCGTTGTAGATTCCTAGAGGGAGGGTGGAGCGAGCTCCCTTAAGTACCCTAGCCTCTTAGCTCTTATCGCTTGTGACAGGAATAAACAACGATCCTCCAAATTAGTCCATCACATAGGCTAAGGTAGATGGCTATATAGGTTGCCTTCACGCTTTTCCTTATAGAAAGATAGTGAATGACCGTATACCCAAACCATTACCTACCTAGCCTCAATGCCTTTGATTAAACCCCCCGGTTTATCCCTAATAGACACGGTCATGTAGAAATAAATCCATATTACAAGACAATATTTTGTTCGTGGTCGATTCTCTATCCCTAGTGGAGTCGCCAGACGTGGGAACACGAAACTGGACGACGCATGCGTTTCTAAGCCGCGGCCTAGTTTGGGAGTACGAGTAGCACGGGGGGACTAAACCGGAGAAATAATGGAGTCACTGTTGGAAACGGCTTTCCTTAGCGCAGCGGAAATGGCTATGTAGTGGCACCGGATCTTTAAAATTTTCTCTGCCTTCTCCTTTGTTGAAGTCGAACTCCACCGAACTCTTGATGAATTTCCTTTGAGATTCTACCGTAGAATCAACCACCCAATCTTCCGAGCTATATCTCGAAACCAACAAACCGAAGTGTGGGCTTCACTCACAAAGATCAACCTCTAAACTATTTAGAGAAGTATCAAACTCTAAACTATTTAGAGAAATTATATTGTCACAAATCTTTTGGCTTTAAGAAAAATGAGATGAAGAAGATCAAGTATCTTGTTCACTCTTGTTTTTCCTTTCAAATCTCAACAATTGAGAATAAGAATTTTCTCTCAACTATTGAAGAAAAATTCTAAGTGTTTTTGTATTTCTCTCTACCTCTCTCAAAGTTGTGTCAAAAACTAGAAAACTTTCAAAAATAAAATCTTTTTATCACTCAACCTTTGAGTGGGAATGGTAGAGAAAATCCACTAAAATCATTCCATCAACATCCACTCAATTTTATCAATTGTAAATGGCCAACACACTTGAGTGGAGTGTCAACCAAATCCATTAGATAATGGAACAAGTTAGGTAATTAGGTCAAAACTAATTAACAAAAACTTGGTGGATGATTTGGCAAACCATTAAGGCTTGTCTTGATAATGCATTTACCATTATCAAATATGATGTCATAATTATCTCATAATTATGCATTATCAATGATGATGTAATAATTATCTCATAATTATTAATGATGTAATAATTATCTTATAATTATTATTTGATTATCTTATAATCAAAAATATTAGAAAATATAATATTAAACTAATTTAATATTATTTTCATTTGTGACAAAAATATTATTAATCATATTAATAATATTTAAATATAATGTGAGCATATTATTAGACAATCTAATTATATTAGGTTTGCTACAGTTAATCGAGCTAGCACGGGGACCAAATGGACCTACGGTTCCGAGCTCCAATAATTCTGAAATATTAATTAAACTCTTTAATTAAATATTACGAATTATTAACTCCGCGTTATTCCACTAAAAACTCGAAGTTGAACTCCCGTTACCGTAGATGGAAATATAAGCCGAACAACTTCGGTGTCCATCGATATAGTCACTACATATGGATATAGCCCTTCACGAATATCTCATAAATAGAGTCGGGTCATAAGTCCGTTATACCCCTCTAAATATTTTGTCTCTTAAGCACCATTGATTCTATAATGAACAATTAATTCATAACAATTATGAATATAAAATATTTTCTATTCGTAATAGAAAAGTTGAGCGCTCAAATTATTCAAGTCCCGAATCAACTCTTAAAAGAGATATTCATCTGCTTCTCGTAAGAAGGAGTGAATTCCATATCTATGTAAAACGTTCCCAGCTACATACAAAACCATATCCCCAAAATACGTAGTTATTGGCCGGGACTGCTACACCAACCTCACCATAGTAAATCAAAGGACACAGCCTGACATGCAGGAGTTCGTAGTACACTCAGGATTAAGATTAATCCATATATGACCATCTAGTAGATAAAATGAATTTCTTCGATTAACGGATATTAAAAGAAATTCGTATTTATCTGAGTCCAGTCCTATATGATCTTATCATACAAGGTGCCTCCATTCCCATGTCACTACATGAACGATCCCGGATCAAGGTCGTCATACAAGTATAGAATGGACCGCAGCTATAGATATACCACAAACAAAGTACCCACTCTGTTTGCTCTCTATGGACTATTTAGATTACTAACTTTAGACTTAAATCCTCTTGTGCATCAAACATACACTAAGTCTAAAGGTACAAGAGTAATCAAGGTAAACAAGACAATTGGATAATATGCAATTTAAATCAAACAACTTTGATAAATGAATAATGCGTTTATAATTATTACAATAATCAATTCCGTTTTACAACACATGAGCTCTAGGACATAACCCAACAATCTCCCACTTGGACTAGAGTAAATGGGACATGTCATGTAATCCTAAACCATTTAGGTGACCTTCAAAACTGTAGCCGATAAGGTCTTTGTAAACGGATCAGCTGGTTGTCTGCGGATGGAATCTGCGTGACAATGACATCTCCTCTCTGCACTATCTCCCTGATAAGGTGATATTTTCTCTCAATATGCTTACCCCGTTTGTGGCTTCTTGGTTCCTTGGAATTCGCCACTGCTCCACTATTATCGCAATAAAGTGTGAGTGGTTTATCCATATCTGGAACAACTTCCAATCTGCCAAGAATTTACGGAGCCAGACTGCTTCCTTAGCTGCTTCACAAGCTGCTACATATTCAGCCTCCATGGTGGAGTCAGCAATACAAGATTGCTTAATGCTCCTCCATACAATAGCTCCACCACCTAGGTGAATACTGATCCAGATGTTGATTTCCTAGAATCTACATCCGTCTGAAAATCAGAGTCTGTATATCCTCTGAGGATCATATCCTCACCAGAATATACTAGCATATAATTTCTCGTTCTCCGAAGATACTTGAGAATGTGTTTCACTGCCACCCAATGATCTAATCCTGGGTTGGATTGAAACCTACTGACTACTCCCACTGCAAAACAGATGTCCGGTCTCGTGCATAACATAGCATACATAAGACTTCCAACTGCTGAAGCATATGGAATATGTCTCATCTCCTCAACTGCTTGAGGTGTCTTAGGAGACTGTTCCTTAGACAAATGAATTCCATGCCTGAAAGGTAAATTACCTTTCTTGGAATTTTGCATTCCAAATCGCACAAGAATCTTGTCGATATAGGATGCTTGAGACATTGCTAACAGTCGTTTCTTGCGATCCCGAATAATCTGGATCCCAAGTACATAACTTGCCTCTCCCAAATCTTTCATTTGGAATTGGTTAGCTAGCCAGATTTTAACGTCCGATAATATCTTTACATCATTCCCAATGAGTAAAATATCATCGACGTATAACACAAGGAAAACCACCTTCCCATCAATGATGCGCTTGTAGACACAAGGTTCATCGATGTTTTGCTCAAAGTTATAAGACTTGATCGTAGTATCAAACCTTATGTTCCAAGATCTAGATGCTTGCTTAAGTCCATAAATGGACCTTTGCAACTTGCAAACCTTTTGCTCTTGACCTTGGGTTATGAACCCCTCTGGTTGTACCATATAGATACTTTCATCAAGATTGCCATTCAAGAATGCAGTCTTGACGTCCATTTGCCAAATCTCATAGTCATAATATGAGGCAATGGAAAGAAGAATCCTGATGGATTTAAGCATGGCTACTGGCGAGAAAGTTTCTTCATAGTCAACTCCCTCCTTTTGGGTATAACCCTTTGCCACTAGCCTAGCCTTGAAAGTCTGTACTTTCCCATCTATTCCTCTTTTTCTCTTGTAGATCCACTTGCAACCTATGGGTTTTACTCCATTAGGTTGGTCTACAAGTTCCCAGACTGAGTTAGAGTACATGGACTCCATCTCAAGGTTCATGGCTTTGAGCCATTCTTCTTTATCAGTATCATCCATTGCACTACGATAGGTCAATGGATCATCTATACCATCACAAGATGCAACAACTTGCACTTCACCATTTCCTAGATAGCGTTCAGGTTGTCTTACAACCCTCCCACTGCGTCTAGGTGGCATGGTATTCTGATAAACTTGCATCTGACTTTCAGATGCTGAAGGTGTTATGTCTTTGTCAACATTTGACAATGGTTTACTGGTCGTACCAGTAAGTAACTCCTCAAGTAACACTTTACTTCGAGGTTTGAATTCTTTCATATAATCCTCCTCAAGAAATGTAGCATTTGTCGATACAAATATTTTATTATCTTCGGGATTATAAAAGAATCCACCCCTAGTTTCCTTAGGATAGCCTACAAATAGGCACACCTGTGAACGTGGTTCCAACTTAGTAGTCTTGTTCTTTAGCACATGTGCTGGACACCCCCATATGCGGAAATGTCGCAAACTAGCTTTACGACCACTCCATAACTCTAAGGGAGTCTTAGGAATAGACTTAGAAGGAACTACATTCAGGATATACATTGATGTTTCCAATGCATACCCCCAGAATGAACTAGGTAGAGTGCTATAACTAAACATTGATCTCATCATGTCTAGTAGGGTTCGATTTCTCCTTTCTGCAACACCGTTTTGTTGTGGTGTTCCAGGTGCTGTGAGCTGTGAAACAATTCCATGCTCAACTAATAATTCCTCGAAATCTTTATCAAGGTATTCACCTCCACGATCTGATCGTAGAATTTTGATGCTTTTACCTAACTGGTTCTCAACCTCAGCACGATATTCTTTGAACTTTTCAAATGTATCTGACTTGTGCTGCATTAGATAAACATACCCATATCTAGAATAATCGTCAATGAAAGTGACAAAGTATTCATAACCACCCCGTGCCTTTACATTCATCGGTCCGCAAACGTCCGAATGTATTAGCTCAAGTGGTTCTTTGGCTCTTATCCCTTTTCCAGTAAAAGGTCTCTTAGTCATTTTGCCTTCTAAACAGGATTCGCAGACAGGTAAAGTACCGAGTTTTAACTGATTTAAAACTCCGTTCTTAATTAGTCTATCTATCCGGTCAAGGTTAATGTGACCAAGTCTAAGGTGCCATAAATAGGTATCATCATGAGAAATCTTTTGCCGTTTTGTTTTAGATCTTTCAATCTTAAACATTTCAGTATTAGCAGTGAATCATGCATTAACGGTCTTAATACATATAGGTTATTTTCGGAGTTTCCTGTGCAAATATTTAATCCATTTCTACTAATAATAACTGACTTATTATTAAATGAAATGGAAAAACCATGTTCCATAAGTTTTGTAACAGAAATCAAATTCCTGCGAAAACCAGGAATATATAGCACACCATTTAAACATAAATAACTATTATTAAAGTTTAACTTGGAATCTCCCACTGCTTTTGCTGAAACAACATCCCCTGTCCCAACTCTCATGGTGAAGCTACCTTCAGCAAGGTCCCTCCATGAGTCAAGTAGCTGCAAAGAACAACAAACATGGTTAGTGGCACCAGAATCAACAATCCATGCGGATTTATCATCCTCCACTAAAAGAGACTCAATGACAAGTAAATCATATTTACCTGAGTTTTTCTTCTCTTTAAGCTCGGCAAGGTATTTTGGACAATTCCTTTTCCAATGCCCTTGTTGTTCACAATGGAAACATTTTCCTTTGGCATTGGTTCCTTTGGAGCTTTTGTTGTTCTTCTTTTTCATTGGTTTTCCTTTGCCTTCCAATTGCCTTTCTTTCTTCTTCTTCTTCTTCTGCAGATTTAGAAGATTCGGCAACATTTGCCTCGACATTGGCCTACGAGGACCGTTCATAACGTTCTCGTAATTGGTGAGCTCATTTAGCAGTTCAGTCAACGTAAAAGTCAATTTATTCATAGAACAATTGCTTTTAAACTGCAGGAAACTCTTCGGAAGGGTTTCCATGATCATTGTCACCTGGCTTTGCACATTGATACGTGCTCCATGGGTTTCAGCCATATTAAGATGAGCCATCATCCTTAACACATGGTCTCGGACTGAGGTGCCTTCCTTCATTCTAGCGGTCAATACAGAGGCAATTGCCTCATGTTGTTGCCGGTCTGAAGGTTGCCCAAACATGTTCTGTAATGACTGCATAATCATTGATGCTGTCGCCATAGGCTCATGCTGTGCAGCAAGAACCTCAGACATGGATGCTATCAAATAGCTATGGGCTTTCTCATCAGCTTTAATCCAATTATTATAGGCATTACGTGCAGCTCTACCAGCATTAGGTGCTGGCTCAGGAGGACATTCCTCCATTAGGACAAATTTAAGGTCTTCGCAGACCAAGATAGCATTCATGTCACTTTTCCATTTAACATAATTATCCCCGGTTAATTTTTCTTGTTGTTTGATTATTGAGATTATTGCAGATGCCATGGCTGAATAATAAACGCGCATTCAATCATTCATTCATCGCATATTGAAATTGTCAAACATTTAGGCATAAAATTAACATGATGCATGATCAATGTATAATGAATTAGAAACCTAAAAGAATTACTATGCCACGATTATCTATCATCCCACAAATAAGTGCCGCCGTAGGGTAGGTCAAGTATTCGCATGATAGATTGAGACATTCTCAATTGATTAATATATCTGAAATAACTCTTATTCCTATATTAATCAACTACCGTTATTTTGATCAAGGATGCTATGATTAACAACTTAACCATTCCTTTGTGAGTGTGACCCATTATTTCGGAACCCTTGGACTTAACTAGTGAAGTGCCGCCGTAGGGTAGGTCAAATCACCAAATACATCTAGAGTCCCTATCCTTTCGGAATCCAAACCTGATATTGACCCAATAAGGACACCATCCGTAGGGGGACAGGAACAAAGCTGCCACAAGGCGCCTATTGAATCTCACGTTTTTGGATAACAATGGAGATCGTGGGATATATTGTGGTATACCCCTCTCCCACTCACTATTTTGAAGTTTAAGGTTTCTATCTCACTAGTTTCTAATGAATTAAGATTATGCTCGGCTAAAACATATCTTTATTAATACTAGTGGATTATTAGTGATCTAACCAATTTTAACACTTAAAATTTTATTCACTAATACTTATTAGTCTCTACTAATCATTAACTTAATTAAACTAATTTAATCAAGTTTACTTAAGTGGTCTAATCAATTTTAACAATTAAAATATTAGTTCACTTATAGGTTTTAAAATTTTAGAATTCGTATTTTTAAACCTTTAAACCAATGTAAATCTATTATCCTTTTAACATCATCTTATATTCTTAATAATTTACTATTAATTTACCGTAAAATCATATTTTATGACTTGAATATCATGCATGTCTACATGTTATGGCATGTGAAAATGCAAGAGTAGGCACCCTAGGCTATATGACATGTTAATAAACAATTTAAAACATATATATGCCCAGGTCTGGGCTGAAAACGTTCGCGTAGCGTTCTCTGTGCGTTCGAACGTTTTCCAGGCAGTAGCAAAACGTTTGAGTTGCGTTTTACTGGCGTTCGAACGCTGTCGGTCTGGTGTCAAAACACTGAAACTTTAATTACTCCGTTCGGGAGCTTCCGGAGTCCGTTTTGGTCCCCGTTTTTTTTTACGGACTCGTAACGGAATGAAGTTTCACATACATACATAAATTGCGTTAACCGGGCCCTTATTATTTTTTTTTTACTATACTAATCTAATTAGTACAATAAATCCAAGGCATTCCTTGGTCTTCAAATCTTGCTCCATGGTATGTTGAGTTCTTTGTGGAATGTCTTCTTTATAAGTCCTTCGCGGCATCGGCTCCTCCAAGTTACAAATTGAGTTACATATTGGACTTATTACAAAAGAAATGAACTTACAACACTTGAAAGAAAATGACCTTATGGTCTTACATTCCCAAATCTAAAAATAAGAGCCGGAAAAAATTAACGATCAACGCAATACATTCATCACATGAATCAAAGTAAACATTCATCACATGAACATTAAAACCAACCATTCATCTCATGAATCTAATTGTGCCTACTCATCACAACATGCATTCTAATAATATATATCTCATATAAATTATTAAGAACTTAAAACTTAAAAGAGAAGGGTTAAGAACACTTTTCAACCTTAGCTCTTGATGCCAATTGTTGGAAACGGCTTTCCTTAGCGCAGCGGAAATGGCTATGTAGTGGCACCGGATCTTTAAAATTTTCTCTGCCTTCTCCTTTGTTGAAGTCGAACTCCACCGAACTCTTGATGAATTTCCTTTGAGATTACTACCGTAGAATCAACCACCCAATCTTCCGAGCTATATCTCGAAACCAACAAACCGAAGTGTGGGCTTCACTCACAAAGATCAACCTCTAAACTATTTAGAGAAGTATCAAACTCTAAACTATTTAGAGAATTATATTGTCACAAATTCTTTGGAAAAATGAGATGAAGAAGATCAAGTATCTTGTTCACTCTTGTTTTTCCTTTCAAATCTCAACAATTGAGAATAAGAATTTTCTCTCAACTATTGAAGAAAAATTCTAAGTGTTTTTGTATTTCTCTCTACCTCTCTCAAAGTTGTGTCAAAAACTAGAAAACTTTCAAAAATAAAATCTTTTTATCACTCAACCTTTGAGTGGGAATGGTAGAGAAAATCCACTAAAATCATTCCATCAACATCCACTCAATTTTATCAATTGTAAATGGCCAACACACTTGAGTGGAGTGTCAACCAAATCCATTAGATAATGGAACAAGTTAGGTAATTAGGTCAAAACTAATTAACAAAAACTTGGTGGATGATTTGGCAAACCATTAAGGCTTGTCTTGATAATGCATTTACCATTATCAAATAATGATGTCATAATTATCTCATAATTATGCATTATCAATGATGATGTAATAATTATCTCATAATTATTAATGATGTAATAATTATCTTATAATTATTATTTGATTATCTTATAATCAAAAATATTAGAAAATATAATATTAAACTAATTTAATATTATTTTCATTTGTGACAAAAATATTATTAATCATATTAATAATATTTAAATATAATGTGAGCATATTATTAGACAATCTAATTATATTAGGTTTGCTACAGTTAATCGAGCTAGCACGGGGACCAAATGGACCTACGGTTCCGAGCTCCAATAATTCTGAAATATTAATTAAACTCTTTAATTAAATATTATGAATTATTAACTCCGCGTTATTCCACTAAAAACTCGAAGTTGAACTCCCGTTACCGTAGATGGAAATATAAGCCGAACAACTTCGGTGTCCATCGATATAGTCACTACATATGGATATAGCCCTTCACGAATATCTCATAAATAGAGTCGGGTCATAAGTCCGTTATACCCCTCTAAATATTTTGTCTCTTAAGCACCATTGATTCTATAATGAACAATTAATTCATAACAATTATGAATATAAAATATTTTCTATTCGTAATAGAAAAGTTGAGCGCTCAAATTATTCAAGTCCCGAATCAACTCTTAAAAGAGATATTCATCTGCTTCTCGTAAGAAGGAGTGAATTCCATATCTATGTAAAACGTTCCCAGCTACATACAAAACCATATCCCCAAAATACGTAGTTATTGGCCGGGACTGCTACACACCAACCTCACCATAGTAAATCAAAGGACACAGCCTGACATGCAGGAGTTCGTAGTACACTCAGGATTAAGATTAATCCATATATGACCATCTAGTAGATAAAATGAATTTCTTCGATTAACGGATATTAAAAGAAATTCGTATTTATCTGAGTCCAGTCCTATATGATCTTATCATACAAGGTGCCTCCATTCCCATGTCACTACATGAACGATCCCGGATCAAGGTCGTCATACAAGTATAGAATGGACCGCAGCTATAGATATACCACAAACAAAGTACCCACTCTGTTTGCTCTCTATGGACTATTTAGATTACTAACTTTAGACTTAAATCCTCTTGTGCATCAAACATACACTAAGTCTAAAGGTACAAGAGTAATCAAGGTAAACAAGACAATTGGATAATATGCAATTTAAATCAAACAACTTTGATAAATGAATAATGCGTTTATAATTATTACAATAATCAATTCCGTTTTACAACACATGAGCTCTAGGACATAAATCCCAACAGTCACCACCCGGTGTGAACCGGAAAATGAGATTTAAAGCCGCACTCCACCTCACCCCCCCTCAGGGGAAACCTCAACCGTCGTTGTGTGGAATTGGTCCCGACTACTTATTCACTTGTAATGAAAGGATTTGTGCAATAATTTTAATCAGCTTAAGTAACACTTATTTCCAGAGTATCATGCTTCTAAGTTCTCATGCATACATCAACAAGTTCATCTAAATTTACATTTACACATATCCGAATTTGCATATAGCCTACTTTGCATGTAACTATGTCTCAATTTTGCATACATAAAGTTGACATACGTCAAGCATACAATTTAATAACACATTATACTCATCCCATGGGGGATACAGACGAACGACCCTACACAATCTTGCATAATGCACATTGAAAACATCAGTTCATCATACGAAGGACACTAAGTGAAACTATATAAAAGACAAAGAAGACTTACAGGAAGCGCAAGTTCCTAACAATTAATGTACGAATCTGATGAAAAATAACTCAGCTCAGGGGGTGCGCGTTTGCATAGCGTTCGAGAACGCGTTCGAACGGTAAACAGAAGGTTCACATTCGTATAGAGTTCGAGAACGCGTTCGAACGGAGCCAGACCTGATACAAGAAACACTAAGAAGACGCGTGCGCGTTCGCATAGCATTTGATAATGCGTTCGAACGGTAAACAGAAGGTTCACGTTCGTGTGGCGTCCGGGAACATGTTCGAACGGAACCAGACCTGATGCATGAAACACTAAGAAAATACGTGTGCGTTCGCGTAGCGTTCGAGGACGCGTTCGAACGGTAAACAGAAGGTTCACGTTCGTGTGGCGTTCGAGAACGTGTTCGAACGGAACCAGACCTGATGCATGCAACACATTCATAGACAAACAAATCCACAATGTGGGACCTCACGTATCTGATTGAACTCATCTCACATCCAATCGATATACACCAACCGGCGCGGCAAACCATCGTGGTAAAGGATTTTAACTCACCAAATAGGGGACCTTTAATCTGACTTACTAAGCCCATGCGCTCGATCGCGTCATGCATACAAAAATAAAGACAATGACATCAAACTTAGTATGCCCGATTGAACATATCTTACTCCAATCGAACACACATCAACCGGCGCGGTAAAGCATCGTGGTAAAGGATTTTAACCCCTCCAAATAGGGGACCTTTAATAATCCGACTTACTAAGCCCATGCACTCGATTGCGTCATGCATACAAAAATAAAGACAATGACATCAAACTTAGTATGCCCAATTGAACATATCTTACATCCAATCGAACACACATCAACCGGCGCGGCAAAGCATCGTGGTAAAGGATTTTAATCCCTCCAAATAGGGGACCTTAATCCGACTTACTAAGCCCATGCACTTGATTGCGTCATGCATAAACAAGTAACATGCGGAATTCAAATGACGAAGATAAATAAATCAAAGCAATAAAACAAAGAAGGTGCGTTTACTCAAGCGGTACGTGGAGTTGTATCCAGAGTACAGATCATACTACCGTCCATTTGGAATCGGCTATGAAATTTATGTCCGGGTTTCCATCCGATATACCGCGAGAGTTGACACATCTTTTATTTTATTCCAAGTCCACAACATACAATATTTCATGATATATGCATATTTATCTACTCAAGTGTTGGATAATTATGACCCAAAGCGTCACTATTTGTACAGATCATGGTGTTGTTGTACAAATTAACTATGTGACAAAGGAGATTGCACTCTTATCATTTGTGATTAGATCACCTTAGATGTATAAATGATGAGAGGTCCCTATGATTTGTTCCTGGACAGAGAATGATATGAGACAGTATCAGTCCACGTAGGATAAATCATTAAATATCCATAGTCAAAGTATTATCGAGATTGGACATCGATAAATACGTAAAAGACTAGTATTGCACTTGTGCGCGTTTGTGATAGCACAACGGCATAGTTCTCATATATTTGGGTATAGGATACTCATGCAAGTGTAATAGGAGGTTGTGTTTCACCGATGGTACGAAAAATAGCTTCGCTCTGGATAGACCCCTCGGAATCCCATTGGTAGTATGACTATGTGTCTATGGGAGTCCGACATCATGGTAGGTGTATTTGGTCTTAAACTGAGACTTACACCGCTAATGCTTACGACAATCAATATACTTTAGTTGAGGTCATCCAGGGCTGTAACAGGTTCTGTGTACGCCAATGCTGGGTATATTGAGAATCATAGAGTATTGGGTGTGATGTCAAGATGGAAGTATCACTCCAGTCATAGTGGAGATGATGTCACGTAGGATACGGTATTAGTGCTCTTAAGTGCTGGCCGGCCATCGGGATATTATGACAAGGTCATGTATATCCGATTATAGAGACTAGTTACCAGACATCCGACATGTGCTTCGTACGGGGCAGACACATATCCAGCCTCAGGCCTAGCACGTGACTATCCGATACTGGGCCGATATACGCAATACTTAGTAGACTACGCCTGATATAGATCCTTAGATATTCTTATAAGAATATGTCTGGAGAATTGGGTAGGCTTGGTGCTTTGCTAGAAGCCAACCTTGTCTCGTAAATCGGTAGAACGTAGTACTTGGTACGTACGTGATTCGGATACTCCGACGACCGTATTTACTGCCAACATATCCGGGGATCTCATGGGTCGCTTCCCAGTGATCCACCGATGACGCATGACTCGCACATTTATTAATCTGGGATTAATTTGATGAGAGAGAAAATTAATCTAGGATTAATTACGGAGATATTTTATCTAGGATAAAATATCGTCTAAAGAAGAAAACGATTAATTCGGAATTAATCGATTAAATTAATATATTCGATATATTAAACGAAATTGGATTTCGACGCGGAATTGAAATTGGATTTTAATTCGGGCGAACGAATTAATTTAGAATTAATTCGTTAGCGACGTGAATAGTGAATTCGCTATGCGTAATCATTTAATTACGACGCAACGAAAAATTCGCTAATTGAGAATTAACGAACCCGAGCCCGAGTGTGATTGTGAGCGCATTCGTATTTCAAATTCGAGTGCGGCAACGCAAGTCACATCAAGCGTCAATCATTCGTCGCATCAAGCGTCAAATCAAATGTCACTTTGAGTGATGTGATTGATTGATTGAAAGACACACATCACTTTATTAAAGTAAAATGAATAGTTGATGTGTGTGGTAAAATAGTGAAAGTTGGTGGGAGCATTTACCATTTAATTATTAGATTTTTTATTTGGTAAATACTTTACATATTTTATGGAAAAATATATATAAACCTTTTTGGAAAAGATTTCACTAACTTTACACACTTTTCCCTCTCTTTCTCTCCATCATGTTTCACGCCCAAATGGGCAGAAAATGCTCACTGGTTTCTCTTGGTTTGGGCGTGAGTTTGGGAAGCAATGTGCTTGATTTTGTGGCAAAATCAAGAAGAGCTAGCACTCCGAGAGACATGCGAAGGTGGTAGGGAGGTTCACCCATGAGTCGGGAACCATTCGACGAAGATTCAAAGCTCAAAACTTGACTCAAAACTGAAACTGTCAAGGCAGTGGTCTGCACTGCAGTTGCGTTTTTTGCAAGGAAAAATCAATTTTGTTTGTTGCCGATTCGTCCCAACCGATCGATGTGAGTATTCCGCTACCCCTCCTTGATGTATTCACACATGATTTTAATTGCTTGTTTGATCTTGGGACCTTAGATAAACCTAACATCAAGGGCCAACATGCATTTTGACATAACAATTATGCGAACGATACTCAATGAATAATAAAAATAAAACAGAAAACGAATGTGGAAAATACCCTCCGGTCTAACCTTTTATGTCGACTTTCGGACTCGCGTTTCACGACCGTCGGAAGGGCTATCGCTCCGCAACTCCTCCAGTTCACTGGTTTAGCGTCTTAGCTCACTATTTTACTGTTTTGCTTGCTGTTTGGCCTCCGTTTTCCTGCTGTTTCCTCTGTATTTTCTGCTCACTGTTCAGCTCACTGTTTTGACGTTTCAACGGACAGTTTCGAGTGTTTTTTGTGGGTTTTAAGTGCAGTTTTTATGTTACTGGTTTAGGGATTTTAGGGACTGTTTTGAGGGCTAATAGGAGTGCAGTTTTTCGGTACTGCAGGGAGGTTTACGGGGCTATTGTTTCGGTGATATATGGAGGCTTATGAGGCTGTGTTTTTGACGTGCAAAGGGCTACTGTATTGGTGTATTTTTATGTGATGTGAGGGAGGCTTATGGGGCTGTGTTTTTCGGTCAAGTAAGGGAATGAGATGAAGAGAAATTTTATATATTTTTTGTGTAATATGCTTGAATGGAGAGCTTGGAGAGGGGGTTGGAAATTCTTTGCTTCTTTTTTCTTGTGATGGGCGTAAATTCGGAGGAGGAAATGCCTTGGAGAGGTGTGGTTTATATAGAGAAGGGCTAGGGTTTCACCTTGTCTCACAAGGAATAGGATTTCGCATTAAATGGAGGATTTGATTTGGTATCCAACAAGGAAAAGATTAGATTGAGGGGGGACAAATTTGGTTCAAATTAGGAATACAATATATTTGATTGGTTAGGATTAGGCATGGCATCTTTTTAATTTAGTATGTAATATATTTGATTGATTTGAATTAGGCATATCATCTTTTTTAATTTAGTACGTAATATATTTGATTTGTCCAAATTAGGTATGATTATATATTATGTTTTATTTAATTGGTAAATGGCTTAAAATATTTTATTTAATTCAAATACATTATCTAATTAATATTTGATTTAATTTGAGTGTAATTTAAGGGCCTTGGGTGTGTGGGCCTAGCAGCAAAACCAGAAATACCGACACTGTTCGAACGCCTCTTAGAACGCTGCATGAACGTCCGCAATCTGTTTGACGTTCGAATGTGGTAACGAACGCAGCACGAACGAAAACAGTGAACTTGTGAAATGAACTTGACGACATACTTATTCCGAATTTCCCATTCCGACGTCCGTTTCCCGCAATATCCTTAACTAAAAAGGTAGTGCCTCCAACTGAGACTCATCATCGGGTTTCACATGCAAAAATACAATGCCTACAGCGACGCTATTCCAGGCTCGCGGCCCGGTCAGGAGTACGGAGTAGCCCACGGGGGAACTAAACCGGAGAAATAATATTGAGTCGCCACCGAGTGTGAACTGGGAAAATGATTTAAGGCCGCACTCACCCCTCGTAAGGAAAGACCTCAAACCATTGGGTTCAGAATGGTCCCTTACTTATGCCACTAGTAATGAATGGATTTGTACAATAATCTAACCAAGTCTACGCAACAACAACCTACATCTAAGTTTGCATACTACCTATATCTAAGTTTGCATACTACATATATCTAAGTTTGCATGCATAAAAGTAAGTCGAAATAACGGTAAACACACAATTTCACGAACATATTAAATAAATAAATGCGAAAAGATAAATATACAATAACGGTAAAGCATAAATATTAAAAAGAGCTAACTAAGCATATGATGAGGAAAGAAATAACTAAGGAAACAAACATGCATAAAACATGATGAAGGGATATGTCCAGTTCGTGTAGCGTTCGTAAACGCGTTCGAACGGTAAACAGAATGCACGCGTTCGAGTAGCATTTGATAACA
This sequence comes from Zanthoxylum bungeanum, assembly GCA_019454045.1. Lineage (NCBI taxonomy): Eukaryota > Viridiplantae > Streptophyta > Magnoliopsida > Sapindales > Rutaceae > Zanthoxylum > Zanthoxylum bungeanum. The sequence continues at coordinate 169,546 of SKCR01029698.1, read as the reverse complement.
TGTTCGAACGGTAAATAGAATGTACGCATTCGAGTAGCGTTTGATAACGCGTTCGAACAAGACGAGGCAGAATGCATACGTTCATGTAGCGTTTCATAACGCGTTCGAACAGAATCACAAAAAAATGATACCTCTAATCACATAAACACCTAAATCATGCATAAAATCACTAAACAAAAACCTAAATCATGCATAAAATCAATAAAAACCTAAATCATGCATAAAAAAAGAACATACTAAACAATTAAATCATGCATAAAGGAAAATAACATACTAAACGATTAGATCAAGAATAAATATGAGATTGGATGAAACGAAATATGTGTGTCTCTCAAGTGGTACGTGGAGTTGTTTCCCAAGTACAGGCCGTATTACCGTCCATTCGGATTCGGCTATGGAATTTACGTCTGGATTTCCATCCGATATACCACAAGAGATAACACATATTTCATTCATCCCATGGCCACAACATTCATGAATCCACAATACACATGCGAAGAAATAATAACAAAAGAACGGGAATAAATAAAAAGGGTGCCCTTAGGTCTAACCTCTTAAGTCGTCTCTTGGAAGTGCGTTATGCGACCGTCGAAAGGGTTAATGCTCCGGAACTCCTATGGTTCACTGGTTCGTGGTTTTCCTCTGTTGCCTCGTTGTTTCGGGCTGCTGTTTCCTCTGTTTTGGGCTGTTGTTTCTGCAATTTTTGCTGTTGTTTTTGGATTATTTAAAGGTGTAATTTAGAGGTGATTTGGGCTGCTGTTTGTGGTAAATGAAAGTTGATTTCCAGGGTGTGTTTTGCGGTAATTGAAGGGGTTTCAGGGCTGTGATTTTTGGTGATGCAGAGACTGTTTCTGGACTGTGATTTTCGGTGATGGAGAGGGTGTGTTGAGGGCTGTTTTCGTGAAGGTTAGGGGGTGTGTTGAGGGCTGTTTGAAGGGTATTTGTGTTTGCTTGTTCACGGCAATTGCAAGGAGAATTTCTTTGTGTTATGCGTGAATATCCAGAGGTGTGAAGGGTGTTGAGGGAAAAGGGCTGAGTGAGTGTGGATGAGAAAGAGGGATATTGGGCGTGTGAGTTGGGCAAACATGTGGCTGCTGAGTCAGTTTTACCTGAGATGAGGGCTTTGATTGCTTGGCTTATGGGTAGTTTTTGTTCACGTGGCTGAGGGTTGTTGGTGCGTTGGTGTGTGGTTAGTCGATCAGTGGGTGGCTGATCCTTAAGGGCGTATGTGAGAGGGCTGCTAAGTTGGTGAGGATAATTTGTTTATTCTTTGTTTGGTTAAGGGCTGCTAGTTGACCGAGGGATGTGATGATGGTCGCTGAATGGGAGAGAGATGCTGCCGAGAGTTTAGGGTTTATTTGATGTGTTTTTTTTGTGAGAATCAGCCAGGGGTGTGAAGGGTTGGTTTAGTCTTCTTTTTATAGGCAAGGGTTGGGGTTTTCCTTATGCGAATAGGGAAATAATATTGTGTAATTATGGGGATATTTAATTTGTCTATCATAAGGAAATGATCTCTTTAATTTAGGAAGGTAATTTGATTTAGTTTGATTTTATTTTATTTAGTTTAGGAATGAGATTTAATTTAATTAGGAATGTGTTTTATGGAATTTGATTTGATTCTTTTAATTCGGGAATGTGATTTAATTCAATTTGATTTGATTTCCTTAATTTGGGAAGGTGATTTAATTGGATTTCAACATGTGTTTAATGTGTGGATTTATTATTTTGGATGTGTTTTAATGGGCTTGGGCATGAGCTAAGGGGATTTGGGCGTGGGTTTGGTTCTTTTTGGTGGGCTTGGTGGTGTGTGGGCTTGGTGTGTGGCTTGCAGGGGTTTGGGCTGAGGATGAATTTTAAAACAGAGGTCCAACGAGCGAACCCACAACTAGCGAACGAATTTAGTCCAACAAGATATCAATTTCTGACTTTTCCTTCCGACGTTCGTTTCCCGCGACTTCCACAACTTAAAGAGGTAGTGTCTCCATGTGAGAGTCATCATCGGGACTTAGATGCAAAAATGCAGTGCCCACAGTCGCCCCCACTTTGATGGGACTTGTTCAGTGTGTGACAATGGCAATCCTATCAAAGTTATGCAATGAATTTTTACTTACCTGGCTCGCCAGCTGCCACCTGACTTGCCTGTTGCTTCGAACTGTACAATTGCAGATCCGCTGACGAAAGTTATTCCTCAGCAAAAGTTTGAGCGACATGTACATAGTTCAGGTGTTAGATACTTGAGTGACTGGCTATAGGCCAAGTGGGAGATTGTTGGACAATTATGACCCATAGCGTCACTATTTGTAAAAGACATTGTGGTTTTTGTACAAATTAACTATGTGACAATGAAAATTGATATTTTATCATTTTGTAATTAGATTACTTGAATATATATAAATGATAAAAGTCCTTATGATTAGTTCCGGATTATAAGATATGAGACAATATCAATCCACGAAGGTTTAATCATTAAATATTTATAGTCGTAGTATTATCGAGACTGGACATCGATAATGCAGAATAGACTAGTATTGCACTTGTGCGTGTTATGGAAGCATAACAACATACTTCTCATATATGTAAGTATTGGATACTTATACAGGTGTGATAGGAGGTTGTGTTTGCCGATGGTACGGAAACAGCTTCCCTCTGGATAGACCCCTCGGAATCCCATTGGTAGCATGACTATGTGTCTATGGGAATCCGAATCAGGGTAGATGTATTTGGTCTTAACCTGAGACTTGCATCGCTAATACTTGCAACAATCAATACGCTTTGGTTTTGGTCATCCGGGGCTTTAACAGGTTCTGTGTACGCCTCTCTCGGTTTATTGAGAATCGTAGTGTATTGGGTGTGAAGTCAAGATGGAAGTATCACTTCATTCATATGGAGATGATGATCACGCAGGGATACAGAACTGGTACTCTATTATATTACAACTATCGGGATAATATGACAAGATCATGATTATCTGATTAAAGAGACTAGTTGCTAGTGATCCGATATATGCTTTGTACGGGGCATACATTATTCCAGCCTCAGGCCTTACATGTGACATCCGATACTGGATCGCAATACGCAATACTACGTATACTACGCCTGACAAAGATTATATATTCCTTAAAAGAATATTTCTGGAGAATTGGGTAGGCACGGTGTTTTGCTAGAAGCAAACCATGTCTTGTAAATCGGTAAGAACGTGATACCGGGTACACACGTGTTCGGATAGTCCGACGACCGGATTTACTGCCAACATATCCAGAGATCTCATGGGTCACTTCCCGAAGATTCACCGATGACGTTTGACTCGAACATAATTAATCTGGGATTAATTAGAAGAGAGAGAAAATTAATCTGTGATTAATTACGGCGAGAATTTATCTGGGATAAAATTCGAATAGAAGAGAGAGAACGATTAATTTGGAATGAAAGATTATAAAATAATATATTAGATATATTAAATGAAATTAGATTTCATTTGCTAGGCATGATTATTTAATTAAATTTGATTTAATTACGTCGCAACGGAAAATTCGTTAATTCAGAATTAACGAACCCGAGCCCGGAATATGTTTTGCGGGCCCACTCAGATTTTGAATTAAGTGGGGCCCACATCAAGTCACATCACTTGTCATTCTCATCACTTTATGTTGATGGAAGTTAGTAGTTGTTGATGGCTTGTTTCTTACACAACCATTATTTTATTTTGACTTGTGATAGACCTTTACTAACTTTGGAAGTTTGGTAATTGATTTACTTGATTTTTGGAAAATTAAAAACACATCCAACATTTTTTACTTCTAGCCTTGGGCGTGAAATACATCTCTCTCTCATCTCATCTTCCATTGCCGTGAGTTGCTCTCACACATGGGAATTTTGCTTCAAATTTTCTCCATTGCTAGCACATCAAATAGTCTACTAAGGTGATAGGGAAACATCCCCTTGAGTTTGGAATTCAAAAGATCAAGCTTGGAGCTTAACATACAATCAAATGAGGGCTTGGAGCACTACACAAAGGACTTTGAATTTTTGTTATCTTCGCATCCGCCATAACCGATCGTTGTAAGTATTTTTCCGCAATCTTACTTCGAGTATTCACATGTTTTATGCTTAATTGATCCTAGGCATGTTCTTAGATAACCCAATAGCCATTTCGTTATAAATGTGTTTAAAATCCTTGTTTGTTGTGTTTATGTTGGCATACGCATATTTCTATGTTTCAGGGTTGCGCAGTACGTCTCGTTTGACTTAAACCAAGTTCGGCCGGACATACCCCATAATATCCGGTCAAACCCACTGAATGCATGCTTCAGCCTTTCTAATTGCCTTCGTTGCATTTCATTTATCATTGCTGGAACTTTTGTTGTATCATTATTAGAATTATTGTTATTTATTGTCCATCATATTGTTTTATATGTTGTCACTGTGTTTTGTACCTCTGAGTACGTGATATGCCCGGCCATACTTAATTAAGTCTGGTCGGACAAGACCAACTATATCCGACCTACTATAAAAAAATGCCTGACCGATCTCACCAAGGCATGTCGATAAGTTGCATGCTTAGATCTGTTTTAGTATCATTTTTACCACTATTGTAATAATATAAGGATATTTGCCTATTTAATTCTTTTATAATTCATGCTTGCGTATTTTGTATGCCTTTAAATTGCTTTGTGTGTGATTGCATTATAAAATGTGGGATACCTCTTTCAAACGTAAATATTATACCGGCATCAGTAAGGGACCATTCCGAACCCAAAGGGGTGTAGTGCGGCCTTAAATCATTCCCGGTGTCTCATATCGGGTGGCGACTCCCTTATTCTCCAGTTAGTCCCCCCATAGGGCTATATGTACTATCTACGGGCTGTGAGTCCAACAGTGTAGTGGTCACCCGATGTCATAGGCATAGTAATAAAACCTCATTCGCTCCTACAGTTTGCCCCAGCAAAGACAAATGGAAAGAGAAGTAAGTCGAGAACCTCCACGAGGTAAGGCGACCGGAGAAGAACAACAGTGAAAGATCCCAAGGAAAGATCCCTATCCAGATTGATGATGTAGGCTCCGATGTAGAGGACTCAAAGGGTCAAGGTCGGACTTGGATAGAGGTGGAGTATTGAGAGATACACAAAGATCTAGAGGTGAGTCACAACAGAAAGGACATTCGCTAGAATGAGGAGTTTGTCGATGAAAAGTCGGTGGTAACTATAGCAAAAAGAATTGGTGGCATTCGAGTGCAGACCCCTACGCACTTGACTGACCTGGCGATCAAGGGGATGTCCACTTCCCATTCTAGGAATGAATCGAAGAGGAGTTGAAGCCCCGAGACTTCCCCCCACCCAGCTTCGAAAAATATTCGGGGAAGTCAGACCCAGCCGCCCACCTGGTCCGGTTTCGACAGAGGCTTTCATATGAGACCACCAACGAGGCTCTAATGTGCAAGATGTTTATTACCACTCTTGCTGACAATGTCCTCTCTTGGTTCCTGCAATTTCCAGAGAGATTCATAGGGAATTTCGAAGACCTGAAGCGAAGGTTTATAGAGTAATACCATGAAAACCGCCCCATTAAAGTTACTATGACAGACTTATAGCTGGAGCAGAGATACGATGAGCCCCAGACAATACTTACAGAGATTTGTTGACAAGATGAACACCATCAACAATTAAATAATAACATAGTATTTTTGATCAACTTCTATATATATTTTTTAATTATATTATTTGCAGAGTTTGGTGCACAAAAAGAAAAACATAGGGATGGAGAAATATGAAAATTCGAAGGATTTTCCTTTTAACATGGAAGTGATTTTCGTTATAGGTATACTACCCATGAAGAGAAGCGTGATGTACACGCGTTCTAACTGCACGTGGCACGGCAAACAATTAACTTTATAGAACAATTAACTTATATTTAAGACAAGACCTTCATAGTAAGACATAATTGAGTATATATGATAAAAAGTGAAATTTGAAATATTATCTCAACTAAATTAGCATAAGGTTATTTTAGGTATTGAAATGAGTTTATAATGTGAAATTTATATTGTTAAATTTAATCTAGTAAATATATAGAATATTTCGATGGGGAGATTAAATTATAATTAATTTAATTAAATTAAAAAAAAAAAAAACGCGGCTTCTTTATTCACCAAAACCAGAGACAAGTCTCTCTCTCTGTCTCCCTGCTTATTGATTCCAGCTAAAGAGATCGCACAACAACAATTCGAAAAACCCCGAATTCAAGAATCTTAGTCAATTTTCACCCGAAGATCTTTATGAAATATTAGCGCCATATTTTATAAAATAAAACCATATTCAGTTTCATATTAGCGGGTATCTTATTTGGGATTCGATATCGGATTCGATTTCAATCGAAAAAGGGCGAATCCTTGGTGGGTTTCGGGAGTTGAAAAATGGGGTGGGTTGAGTTTCGGGTTTGGGGAGATGTATCTGTGGTGGGATTCAGGGCTTGATTTGGTGGGTTGTGTGTTTTTTTTTGTTTTTAGATGATTAGTGTAGGTAATAGAGATGCTAATAAGGGACTAGGGTTAGGATTAGGGTTTGGTGGTGGAGGGAGAGAGATGGAAGAGACCGAGATTGAAGAAGGAGAGGCTTTCTCTTATAGTAACAACAATAACAATGATGATTATGATGCAAGCATCGACCCTGATATCGCTCTCTCTTATATTGTAAGATATTTCTCTTTCTTAATTTTGGATATTGATCATTGCTATTTTTCTTGTGAATTTTTGGTTTAGAAAGAGCTAATTGTTTTGACTTTGTTTGGTGCCTATTCAGATCCCCGTTTTTATCTCAATTCTTTGCAATTTTAAGTTCAGTGACTTCAATTGAATGATTTGCTATTGGTTTTGAATGTGTTTAAATACCTAAATTGATGATTCATTAAGTGAGCGAGGTTTGATGCTAGGAGGTATTTTGTTTAATTTTCTTTTTGCTCTAGGGAACTGTGAGCGTTGGTTTCAGATTTCATTTTGGTAGGAAATATGCAGGTAGGAGCATTTTTTACAGCAGATAAGGGAAGCTTGAAATGGTCTTTTATAAGTGTTAAATACTTAAATTAATTCAAAAGAATTGGATTTTCTGCATAATACATGATGGTAAAGAATGATAAGGTTAAGCTTGTGAATCCATTAGTTATGGTTCTAAGATAAAGCTTTTGTGGAGATCTTAATGTCTTTAGAATTCCTAGCCGTCAATCTAGTACCAATTGCGTTGTGGGTACATAGTTACACATGAAGTTTGCTTATTCAAATTTTGAGTGTATATTGGTAATTTTTGAATTTGAAATTGGAGAATAGTGAGTCAAGAGTACTGGTTACCTCAATGTTACGATCATGAAGCTGTATTGATTTATGGAACAACTGTGGCTGTAAGTACAGTGTAGTAACATAAATGCATCTGAAACTCTTTTAATTTGTTGTTCACGGATTTACTGATTTCATTTTTTTCTCTACTATCACTTTGTATCTCTTTAACTACATTCTATATTTTTTCTTTATCACGTATAACTTTTAAATATTCTTGAAGGACGAGAAACTTCAACATGTTTTGGGACACTTTCAGAAAGATTTTGAAGGTGGAGTTTCAGCAGAGAATTTGGGTAAGCCAAGTCAGGATGGAATTATGGTTTCTTGCAAACTCAGAGAGCCTCAATAAGTTTTGTTGGCTTTCAAACTGATGTTTTGGAATTGGGGTTTTTTACATGCTTACAGGGGCGAAGTTTGGTGGATATGGTTCATTTTTACCAACTTATCAACGGTCTCCTGTTTGGTCACATCCGAGGTCTCCGCCAAAAGTTCAAAACCATACTGCTCCTCCTAAGTCTCCAAATAATTTGCAGTGGGAGGTACTGTTTTGTGTATTCTCAATTATTACTATTCTCTTATCTTTGGTTTATTCGAGACTTTCTTGTATACTTAAGCCCTTCGATTTTGTTGTTAAACAGAATGGCCGTTGCAATTCTGCAGTTTCCTCAGCTGCACCTTCGTCATTGAGACCTGAACCTGCTTTAAGTTCCACGTCACTGCCTGCTTTGAAGGCACCGATTATTGATGGTTCTGTCAGAGAACAAAAAACCATTACATCCTCACATGGTGAGGATTATGCTGCTAGACATGAATCTGTAAACAAAAGGAATTTACCAGACCAGAAGACTCTGAAGGTTCGAATCAAAGTTGGTTCTGACAACTTGTCGACACAAAAAAATGCTGAAATCTACTGTGGCCTCGGCCTTGATGTCTCACCATCATTATCATTGGATGATAGCCATTCAGAAAGTGAAGGGCTAAATTGTGAACCTCATGTTTCTCCCTTTGAATCTCCCACCAATATTATTAGGGTAAACTAACTTTCTGCTGTTTTCTCAATTTTTTATTTCCCTTTTCAGAATGCGTCTGAAGATATCTAAAATGATTGTTTATTGCTGTGCTGTTGCAGGTCATGACTTCCTTTCCAGTCGGTGAAGGTTTATTGTTGTCTCCTCTTCCTGATTACTTAATTCACTTGAATGGAAAGGGAAAACTTCTAAAAGATAGTAGGTTCATGCTTTTCCCCAAAGCTGACTCGGAAACTGCTCACAGTGCACTGAATGGATCTGATTCTAGAAAGGGTGATGAGAAAATAATAGGTGAAAAGAAGCGAAGGATAGTGGAGAAAAACAATTCTACTGCATTTAGGAGTGGCAATAACAGGGATGCTCGTTATGGTTTGGGTGCTAATGCTTTGTCGAAGAAGGAGGTGGACATCGACACATTGGCTTGCGAGGAGATTGTTACTGAAACCTTAAAGCTTCCACTTCTATCTAATTCATATTCTAATGTTGTTGACACAACAAAAGGTACGAGTTGGGCATCTGATACATCTAGGGAAGCCTGTAAGAGTGCAATGAGGGACACAGTTTCCTCTCTAGTGAAAGAGGAACCATCAAGGTCAATGTATACTGAAGAGACAGGCTGGGATGAGAATTCGAAGGCTGGTTTGACTGGAAAGGTTTGGGAGGATAAAAAGGCAAGTTCTGCAGATTATGTTGCAGTCTACCCAAGGAAGGACAGTTATTGCAAAAGAGAGAGAACTTTTAACTCAGTCAAAGCTGAATCAAATGTTTTGATGACTAGTAAAGCTCTGGACCCCGAACTCGTAGATACTCCCAAGCAAAAGGCCAACCAGAGAGACAGAGTTACTTCCAACGAACTAGATGGTAAGTTAACTCCTGGGAAGGAGCATCAGTCTTCTAGTGTCTTAAAGAAATCAAAGGGAAGCCAAAGTCATGATAGTGTGGCTGCAGAACTCCCAAAAGAAAGTTTGAAGGTTAGTTCTTCAGTGTCAAAAATTAAAAAGAGTGCTCATGCAGAGAATTACATGAATAAGAGGGAAACTGAAAACAGATTACCAAAGGATATTGAGAAGGCTGAAGATAGAGAATTTTTTGGGGACATGAAATCTGAACAAGATGAGAAAAAAATGAATTTGTTGGAAATAAATTCTGAAGATAGGCCCAAGGATTGTGTTTTTGATAAAAGTGCTTCTACTTCGAATAATGCATTAAAGGAGAGATCAAGTGGTGAGAGAACTGACAGGATTTCGACACCAGAAGCATACCCTATATTGGTGCCAAGTGGTGCCCCTCCACGTGGACCTGGCCCCGTATCTGATGCTGCTCAAGCAACCACAGGTCCAGTGCTGATTGAAGAAAATTGGGTTGGTTGCGACAAGTGTCAGAAATGGCGGCTTCTTCCACTCGGTACAAATCCTGACAATCTACCTGAGAAGTGGTTGTGCAGCATGCTTAACTGGCTGTAAGTTCTGTTTCAGTAGCAATATCATATTTTATATATGCAACATTCATGATAAGGCAGTTCAGGAACTCTAGATAAATCAATAGAGTGAATAGACAACTGTTGCTAAAATCATGATGGCCTTAATTACAGACAGTGTTCTAAAACGCGCTAGGCGCTAGTCGGGCGGCGACCTAGCGCCTAGGGCGCCTAGGCGGGGCCTAGGCAATTAGTCGGCAAACAGTTAAAACCTAATATTTTCCAACATCATAAATAATTGAAATCATATAAATTCAATCAAAATATAATAAAATATAACATCAAACTCAATCAATAATATGAAACAATTAATTTGATTAGTAATTATAATTAGTAGACTATTATAGATTTATAGTTATTAATTAATATGCTCAATTAACAGATAATTATGAATTAATCAATTTATCACAATAAACCCTAAATTTTATTTACTTTGTCTTTAATTAAATTTACAATTTATTAACAATCTTAAGTAACTACTAATAACAATATGTAATTAATTTTTAACTATTAATAAAAAAGAAAATCAAAACCAAAATTAAAGTTGAAAAAATAAAAAAAAGTGAAAACGAAGGCAGAGAGGCGAACTGAAGAAAAAATTGCAGAAAAACTGAAACACTGAAGAAGAAAAAGGTGAAGAACGAAAATTAAAGTTAAAACAAGAAAAAAATTCAAAAACTTACCTGCTTAGAGGCGAACCGAAGTCTGAAGAAGGCAAGAAGCAGAAGGAAAATGAAGAAGACACCAGACAAAAAAAAACCTCAAACGTGAATTTTTTTTTATAACACTTTCGCTCCAAAACGACGCTGTTTTGGAGGGTTTTTTAACCCTTCAAAACGGCGTCGTTTTGGGATATCATAAAACCCCCAAAACGACGCCGTTTTGGGGGGTTACAAAACCCTCCAAAACGACGTCGTTTTGGAGCGAGAGAGAAGAAAAAAAGCAGCGCCGAGTTGCGGCCGAGTCTCGGCGCCTACGCTGCCGAGTGGTGGCGAAATCGGCGCCTAGGCGCCGATTTCACGCCGACCACCCAGTCACGCGCCTACCCCCACCGACTAGGTGGTAATCGCCACGGTTGCCTGCCGACGAACGAAAACGCGCCGCCTAGGCGGCACGTTTTAGAACACTGATTACAGATGGCTTTAAAATCAGAATTTATATTTGATGTTGTGGTTGATGGTTAACAGTGATTAATCGATACCAATGCCATCTATTTCTCTTGCTAAAGTTTGACTTTTCTATCTTTACCTGTTTGTAGGCCTGGAATGAACCGATGTAGTGTTAGTGAAGAGGAAACAACAAAAGCTCTGATAGCGCTGTACCAAGTACCTGGTCCAGAGAGTCAGAATAAACTGCAAATCAATCCGGGTGGTATTTTATCAAGTCTAACATTGACTGATGTTCAGCACCCTGACCAAAATTACCGAAATTTCAGTTCACATGCCTATGCTTGTGGTGGAAAGAAGAAACAGTCTCTTAAAGAAATACCCAGTGCCAGTAATGATGGTACCGCCCATTTGTCAAACTCTATGAAGAAAAACATCCATGCATCGGTGAAATGTGAAAACTTAAATGATATGTACCATTCACCATTGGCAAGTGAACTAGATGTTCGGCGGCTAAGCAAGTCTAGTTATTTATCTGCGGAGAAACAAAAATATAAGCAGAAAGAGACGCATAAAATACTTGATCACAATTCTGATGGAGGTATTATTTTTGATCAGATAAACAGATAATTATCGTGTGCTTGTAAGTATCTCTTATCTTATAATATATAATGGTATCGTTATATGAATCATGTGCTTAGGTGATACCAAGAGTTTGAAGATGAAAAGCAAAAGGGACCCTGATCGAGAAAGTTTTAGAGCCTCCAAGAAAATCAAGACTGAAGATTTTAATGTCACTTGTAAAGATTGGATGCCTGAACATGGAGGGTCCCCAGGGAAGGGGGGTCCTAGCTCAAGCAACGGTTTGCCAACTACTACTTCAGGGAAGGAACGGTCTAGGCATAATGACTATTCTTCTAAGGACTCAAAGTGATACAAAGGACAAGCAACAGGTTTCTTCTAAGAAACAGAAAGATAAAGTCAAGTTTTCTGCTGACGATGCTACTGCAAAAAAGGAGGAAAATGAAGGACTGTCTTGATAATCAATTTTATTTGGGGTCCCTCCCAGTAGCTAGCAAGGATATTCAGGGAAGCAGAAATTTTGTGGAATTCAGTGAGAATGACTACAGGAAGGAAAAGAAAGCCAGGGTATCCAAGTCTGAGAGGAAGGAGTCTAGTATAAGTAGAGTCGGTGGTAAATCAGACAAAAAAGGTACTCATACAAAGAATCAGCATTTAGGGCAAGATGTAGGGACCACATTTTCTCAACGAAGCCTGGATGGTCTGTATAATAAGAGGGATTCAGGGCCTGTACAACCTTCTGTGGAAGCCACTTCGAGCTCATCTAAGGTTTCTGGTTCCCATAAAAATAAAGCCAGCTTCTGTGAAGCTAAAGGCTCACCGGTGGAGTCAGTTTCTTCATCTCCTATGAGAACATCTGCAACAAGGTATCTCAATGGGAAAAATGAGTCTCATGACGCCGAATTTTTTGGCATAGGTACTCCAAGAAAGTGTCCATATGTTGAGGATGAAGGTGGGAGTGATGGATCTCGGAGGGCTAGGAAGGATAAACTCACTTCTGCTCAGCACGGATCTCTTGAGTCCTCTGTGCTGGAATTGCAGGATAAGGATTTTAGTCACTTATCTGGTGGTAAAGCTAAAACAATTGTGCCATCTCCTGATCTAGCAAATCATCATCTTACAAATGGTCATGCAGATATTTATGCCAAGATACTCAACCTTCTAGGAAACCACCAACTGTTGATCAACGTCATGACGAGGAAAGAAGGAATGACAGCAGACATCATGCCAATGGTTCTCGTCTATGGAAGTCTTCAAAGGGGTCCTCTTCACGGTCCAAGGATAAGAGCCGGCGTTCTGAATCCAATTCTGTCTATGAAGTGCAAGATCATGTGCCTTCCAATGAAGTAAAACCCAGGGATGGTAGAAACAAGTTCCAGGAGAAGTTGGGGGTGAAGCCTGATGAAAATGAGAAGAGATATGTTGATAAGAAAGACTTTGATGGAAAATTGTGCAGTGAGAGTTCTAAAAGAGAAAATCAATCAAGTGTAGGAGCACATGGTGGTCCAGATGCTAAAATAGATGCTATCTCTGGTCGGGATGCAACATCCACTCCAAAGCTGAGTCTTCTTCAAGACTGCAATGGTGAAAGAGCTTCAAAGGGGGTCGTCTTAGACAAAACAGATCAAGTGGAACTTGTCTCTGGGAGAGGGAAGTCATGGTCATTACCACCTTCTGGAGGAGCTCAGAATGAGACACTGGTTCGCTGTCCTCGACCAGCTCATGGGTCACACAAAGGAAATGGATCAGATATTTTGGCAGCTGATGTCTCTCAAATTGACGAGGCATCGAAGGCGCCAAAACAAATCAGGGAGGCTGATCATCAAAATGGATCCCAGCATATTAGTTCAAGACACCCTACACAGAATGGGAACAGGGCTAGGGATCTTGATGCCCCAAGCCCAGCAAGAAAGGATTCCTCAAGTCAAGCTGCCAACAATGCGTTGAAAGAAGCAAAAGATTTGAAGCACCTGGCTGATCGTCTAAAGGTTTTAACTTATTTTATTTTAGTTTGGTACTTGTAGGTATTGCTTCTTCTTAGGTCTGAGCTAGATGACATCTTTTGCAGAACTCAGGGTCTTATAGTGAAAGCACAGGGCTTTACTTTCAGGCGGCCCTAAAATTTCTTCATGGGGCTTCTCTATTAGAATCTAGCAGCAGTGAGAGTTCAAGCACGGAGATTTGTTACAGTCAATGACTATATATAGAAGCACAAACTATGGCGAGTAATCAAAATGTTTTAGCTGGATCTCTGGATCAAAAGCATCCTGATTTTTGTCACACTAGTTAATTTATATTTTTTTATTATTCCTGTTGGGGATGGGGTGGTTTTATGTGTTGTCTTCTTTGAAGGATTTGGAGATCCCACATGCCAGGTTATTTTCTTTTGTTGTAATTGAATGAACTTTTTGTGAATTAAGCTTTGTTTCCTTTTCTAATAATTACCACTGCATGCATCCTGCTGCTTCAAATTTGTGCAAGTCAAAAGAAGCTTTAGAGGAATTGTGTGATTATGAATTGAATGCTGTCTGAGATTTAGAAGGCAATTATATGCGTTTTCACTCTTCCTTGTTTGCTATTTCCTCAGCATCGCTTCTTCTCTTTCCTTATTAGTTCTTGTTATTAAACTATCTAATATACTTCCACATGAATTTGTGGCATAGACTGGTGATTTGTTGCTACACGCACTTTGTTCTTTCTGTTCTAACATCTGTGGATGATTTTGATTTCTTAAAATTTAGTTTAAGCTTTTGGAGCAAGTTTTAATTTTGTTGTTATTCTTAGGTTTTGCGCCCATGAGTATGAGAGATCCAAAGACATGGCTGCTGCTGCACTAGCCTACAAGTGCATGGAGGTGGCCCATATGAGAGTAATTTATTCCTCGCATTCCAGTGCAAGCAGAGATCGACATGAGTTGCATTCGACTTTACAAATGGCCCCTAATGGTAATTTGAATGAGCACATAGTTTAATCATGTTGATGTATGTACAGGATAAAATTCTGCTTCTAATCATTTCTATATGTAATTGAAGATAATAGGATGCTAGGTGCATGTGATTCCTCTGGTTCTTTATTCATGATTCTGCACCTTTAATTTTTATAGGAGCTAAGTCTGGCCACACTTAATGCTTCAAATTGAAAATCCTTATTTTTCCCTGGAATGTGATGTGATAGTTTGTTCGCTCTTCTTGACTTGGCTACATGGATCTTTTGACGAATTGTGCTATCCTTATATTCTTCTTGTTAGCACAGTAAATCTAAAAAGGATTATTATTATTTTTTATAGCCTTTCTATTTCTTTTGGCTTTGTTTGCATCAATTTGGAAATCGCAAGTTAAAATGAAATGAAGTGCATAAATGAGTTAAAGATGAAACATGTGCACTTGTGAATTGAAGAAAAGTAAATACAGAACAGTGAAATGATTATTCAATATTCAATATTATGCTTGACAGCTTGATTTGTAGGACTTTCCAGAATTAATCTTAGTACACTGGTTGGCTCAGCATAGTCTGGAATTGAAAAACCAAAGTAATTATTTTGTTTGAGACTTTTGTCTAGTTTACTTGCTTTTGTTATAAATGCTTTATCGAATTGGTTGCTTTTACGAACAGTAGGAATATTTTCTTAGAAGAATAAAGGAATTTTTGCATTATCAAATTACTTGGAATTTTTCCAAGTAGATGCATACATCATTATCCATTATTCTGACACTACATGGACCTTTATTATTTGCTTGGCTTGTAGACATCAGTTTTAAAAGAATTCTTTTTCATACAAGAATCAATTTTTCTAGAATGCATTAATATGCTTTTTCTTTTAATGATGTTTTTCTTATACATTATCAGGTGAGTCCCCTTCGTCTTCTGCTTCGGATGTTGATAACCTAAACCACCCAACAACAGTGGACAAGGTTGCCTTACCAAAAGGTGTTAGCTCTCCACAAGTTACTGGGAACCATGTCATCGCTGCTCGAAACCGTCCTAACTTCAATCGGTTGCTCAATTTTGTAAGTATGGTTATGCATGCTTAGAAACTTCTAATTCTTCTTTGCTGAGATTCCATCACATCAGAACATGATTTTGAGTGTATGCACAAATTTGGCTCTGAAATTATAGTGGATGTGGTATTTCAAGTAAGACTTTTGTATTGGACAACTTGGTCTTACTGATTACCATGCAAATAACAGTCTCCTTTCCTTGCCATCCCGTTAGCACATACAGTTATGGCCTTCTACAATTAGCTGGTTATCTTACTGGCCAATTCACAAGCCAAACCATATCCTTCATCACTATATCTTTAAATGAGAGTAGAGAAGCATTAACATTATTAAACTTGATGGTGTGCAGGCTCAGGATGTAAATTTTGCAATGGAGGCTTCAAGAAAATCAAGGAATGCCTTTGCAGCAGCTAGTATAAGCTTGGGAGAAGGCCAATACAGGGAGGGTATTTCTTCCATCAAGAGGGCTCTTGATTTTAACTTCCATGATGTAGAG
Organism: Zanthoxylum bungeanum; assembly: GCA_019454045.1. Taxonomy (NCBI): domain Eukaryota; kingdom Viridiplantae; phylum Streptophyta; class Magnoliopsida; order Sapindales; family Rutaceae; genus Zanthoxylum; species Zanthoxylum bungeanum. Next base: position 153,535 of record SKCR01029698.1, on the reverse strand, counting down.
GGTTTACTTCGTTTGGTACGGCTTGCAATGGAGGCAATCAGCCGTTAAAAAAGAGACCTAAGTTTTCTGTGGACGCTTTCAAACCCTGGAAAAGATTTTTGTTGTGTCGGTGTATCCGTGGGTATTGAGCCTCAATGGAGAAGAAAAGAGGCTATCCTGGTTTCTCTTCTGCAGCATGAAATAGCTTGATAAACCCATTATCACTAACTCCTCTTTCCATAGACGTGTGCAATAACATTAACTTGGAAATTTTATTAATTTGTCCGAAGCTTCAGCTGTTTTCTGAACAAACAAGGATCAACCTTGTTAAGTTCCTTCTCAAGATTGGTATCCAGGATGTGTGATTGTTCTGTAGAACTGATTATGAGCTCCAACAACAGCCTGCTTAATGGTTCAACAGGATTGTGATTGAAGAAGTAATATGTGTACATTTATAGAACCAATTTGCCGGATATGGGGTGGTAGGAGTCTGAAAACAGAGGGTGCCGTCCCCTTGGCCTTTTTTTCTAGAGCCGTTTTCAGTTTTTGTGTCCTGTTAATTTTTTTCATGTACTATTAACTCGGCTATATCTTGAGGATGGGTGTATATGAGCATTTTGATCCGACTTTTCTTGGATAAAGACTGCAATCTTGGTTGGGGCACAATGTAGACAGGGCAAGAGAGCGGGGCAGTCTCAGGTTGGACATCATCCTTTCTCTTCACTCTATTGCTTTTCCAATTTTTTTCCTTAATAATTTCTCTCTGTCTGTTGGTGCTGCAGGTTCCATTTTTCTATGGTAACAGTTCGTAGTTTGCTGTTGATAAGTAGGAAGAAGTTAGCTAAACAATAAGGTAGAAAATAAAACATGTGTATCTAGTCCATTAATTAAGATTGCCTGAGCTTCATTTCCTAATAAGGTTTGTAGACTGTTTATTGTCGTGAAAATTTTGTTTGAGCATACAATATTTCATTCTGTAGTTGTCTCTTAACTCCTGTGCTATTTATTTATTTTGTGGGTGGCAGTGGCTCTTTGTGTACATAAACATATCATTGAACCATGTATTTACCACACCATCAGAATAGGCTGATGCTAACAGGTATGGCTACTTCTCCCATCATTTTTTAACCTCTGGATTGTGAAGATTCGATCTATATTTCTTACGAAAAGATAATTTACCATAACTGATATACTCTATATAGTTTACTGCTCATGAAATGATCACTTATCTTGGGAAGTGCTGATTGAACAGGGTCTTTGGTTTCAGGTTCAGCATCTGGACAGTAGTGATCGGGTGCAGAAATGATGATGAATGAAATGGCCTCATGAAAAATATTCATTCTTATTCTTAAATATACATATATTTACAAATATATATATATATATATATATATATTGCTAGTATTTTGATTAGCCTTATACCAATTTTGACAAGTCACTGAATGAAATTTTGATCTCATTTCTGCTGACCTAGTTAAATATACGGTAACCATGAACGTTGATTCAAGTTTTCGTAATAAATTTTGTATCCCATTGGTTTAGAATTTTGCCTTTTCAGCTGATGAGTTTGATCATGATGCTTGAAGCTGTTATACTGTTCAGACAAATTGTCAAATTTGTATAGAATGAATGTGAAGCATACATTTTAAAATTGCACCTCTTATTTCGCTTGTGTTATGATTCTTATTTCTAAAATTATGAAGGAAGAGAGATTGTCACTTTTTCCTAACGAATTAATTATGTGCTCTCTCATTATGAAAATTGATATTCTTTTATTATTTTATCTTTAACTACAACAATATTGACATAATTTAAAAATTATGTATTTGGTCATATGGTCATGGGATATTTGAGAGGTATGGGGAAATTTCCCGACTTTTAAATCCATTTCCGCTGCTTTGAGATCATCGACTCAATAGTTAGAAGAGTACTTAGATTTGGTTCAATTTGGGGAAATTGTCACATTTCCCCTTAATATTTTATAATATATGTCACTTTTCCTCTCATTTTTCCCCATATTTGTGCTTTTATGTATACTTATGATAAAACAATTATTATTAATCCATTAATGCATTAGGGAAGAAAGTGATAAATACTGAATTTATTAGGGGAGAAACTCGCAATCTCCCTTTTCACTTGTTTGAAAGCCAACGTGAGGCCTAATAATATATTGATAATAGATCCGACTATCGGTTCGGTTCGGTTCGGTTTCGAACCAATAATGTAGAATCGGGAACCAGAATCAGATTGGACGGTTCCAGTGTTTTTAATTAATTTAAAATTTTAATTTTAATTTTTTAAAAAATAAAAATGAGATTTGATATTTATTAATTTGAATTTATTTTAAAAAATTGCCTACGTATCCTCTTGGGGTGAGAATAATCAAAGTTTACGTAGTTCCATTATATTTTTTAGATAGTTCCTCATTATAATTATTTACTCATCATCATTATATGTTCCTGTAGTTGATCATTCACCTCCCGTTCCGCTAGCACTTGCAAATGCATTATCGAACAAGTATTCAAATTCATCGAGGGCATCTTCTTATTGTCTCAGATCATCTCGAGTCCAATAATCCACACATGTTGTTGCTTGGATGAAATGAAGACCGTCTCGGTTCCAAAATATTGCCTCCTAAGCTGAAGGCTTGTTCGCAACGGTGGAAACAGGTGCTATCAGCACTTCTTTAGCAATAATTGATAAAACAATATAGACATTTTGATGTCGGTTCCACTAGTCAAGTACTTGAAAATTTTTACTTACTAAACTTTCAGGAGGAAACTCGGAATTGGTTGATAAATAATCATCTAATTCCTGGTTGTTAGTCGCGGTTTTCCTCTATTTTTTATTTCGTTGTAGTAACCAACAATCACCTAAGCTAAGTCTTGAATATATTACGGGTTCACTACTAGATTGTCCTGATAATTGTAAGTTATATCTACTGACATAATCATTAAATAAATCTATTAAATCAATTTTTATTTCATCTATTATTTTTCTAATATTAATTTCATCATCTATTCCTAAAAAATTATATTAAGTTTGTAAGTCACCATTCAAATTTTCTAATTTAAACTTAGGATCAAAAAATGTGGCAATAAGATAAAGTAATGAAATGTCTTTAAAATAAGTTAACAATTTTTTTTTCATAATAGTAATAGCTTCAATTAAAATAATATCATTAATATTTGAATTTTCAGCATGTTCATATAAAGTACCAACAATATTCAAACATTCAATAAGAAATTAATTTATTGTAGGATAATAAACTCCACTAAAAATATTTGTTGCATCATTAAAAAATTTTAAATTTCTAATTTTTTTCACAAATATCTCATTGACTAGACAAAAGTGTTATATGTTGAACATGTTGTGAAAAAACTATATAATACATATTTGTATTGAAAAGCTTGAGTTAGAAGAAAATAAGTTGTATTCCAACGAGTTGGAACATCTCGTGAAAATTTTACCGATTTAACACCATTTAATTTACAAATTTTGACTTATTTTCTTCTAACATTAGAATATGACCAAATACAATTAAGTGCAATCTTAATAGGAATTAAACGATTCGAATTAACTCATTTAATCATGTGAACTATTATGAATAATCTGTATTATTCATAACGCGTTGCCCAAGTGCTCAACGAGTACACTTCATATTGTGGGACTCTCTAAGTTTAGGTTTATCCGTCACAAAATCCAATTTCGTGTCCATAATCCACCCACTCATGAATTATGACGACCACAGATAATCTCGCTAAACTATGCAAGTCGAGGTCATTGCATACGTATAATCCATCCGTCACAGGCTATCCATATTATACTTAGGATATAGATAAGAACGTCAAATCCTTAAGGTATAATATAGTGGACTTTCAAATTTACGATCTCTAAATAACACTCGGAACTCGCTTCCGAAGCTAAACCACAGCCATAGATTTGATGGGGGGTTTTTAAGGGGGAATATCGGTAACGCAGCGGAATCGCGGAAAATCAAAATTTTCCGATTTCAAAACTTTTTCTCGGATCAATTAAATAAAATTATTTATTTAATTATCCAATTATCAAATTCTGAAAAATTACACAAGAAATCAAATTTCTTGGTAATTACCGAATTGCCCCAAAACTTTGTTGATTGATCATTTTAGTCCAAAAGTTGTCAAATACAATTTTGGATGATTCTAAATCATTTCTAAAATATTTTTCAACACATCTAATGCATCAAAATCAGATTTCACACAAATCCCCAATTTTTAGTCTAATGTCGTGATCCACCCAAAATTTTCAATCAATTACATTTTGGTCCCTTTAGTTCAAAACATGCAAAGATCAAATCCAATCAACCTAAAATTTTACATGCATCATATTCATACCATAATACATCACATATATGAAAAGCCCCAAATTTGGAGTGGGTTATGAACCCTAATTTTTCAATTTCATTAAATTGTCCAATTTCACCAAATTTATAAAATCCAACACTTTAATCCATTCAATACTTCACCAATCTAGCCTCACCACTTTGAAACAACTCAAGAACAATTCTAGGTCACCAAGGAGTGGCTTACCAACTCTAGAATGGCAACTTGATTTTTTTAAAAATCAAAAGTAAAGCTTTGAAACCATTTCAAGCTTACTTACATGCTTCAATCTTTCATCAAAGTTCACAACCAAAATAAACACAAACTATAAGAAGAGAGACAACACCAAAACAACACAAAATGATGCTAAGAATGTTAGAAATAATTTTCATGTTGAAGACTTTGAAAAATAACTTACAAAATCATGATTTTCCAAGCCATCTTCCTTTAGCCTTCAAGCTTTTCTCTCAACTACTTTAACAGGTTCTGTGTACGCCTCTTCTGGGTATATTGAGAATCGTAGTGTATTGGGTGTGATGTCAAGATGGAAGTATCACTTCAGTCATATGGAGATGATGATCACGTAGGATATGGAACTGGTACTCTTATGTACTGCATTCATCGGGATAATATGACTAGGTCATGATTATCTGATTATAGAGACTAGTTACCAAAGATCTGATATATGTTTCGTACAGGGCAGACACAATTCCAGTCCCAGGCCTAGCATGTGACATTCGATACTGGATCGTAATACGCAATACTACGTATACTACGCCTGAAATAGATTACATATTCCTTAAAAGAATATTTCTGGAGAATTGGGTAGGCACGGTGCTTTGCTAGAAGCCAACCATGTCTCGTAAATCGGTAAAAACGTGGTACTGGGTACGCACGTGTTCGGATAGTCCGACGACCGGATTTACTGTCAAAATATCCAGGGATCTCATGGGTCGCTTCCCGAAGATTCACCGATGACGTATGACTCGAACAAAATTAATCTAGGATTAATTATGAGTGAGAAAATTAATCTATGATTATTACGGAGAATTTTATCTGGGATAAAATTCAATTAGAAGAGAGAGAACGATTAATTTGGAATTAATCGATAAAATAATATATTTGATATATTAAATGAAATTAGATTTCATAACGGAATTAGAATTGGATTTTAATTCGGGCGAACAAATTAATTTAGAATTAATTCGCGAGCGACTTTAATAGTAATTTCCTAGGTATAATTATTTAATTAAATTTGATTTAATTAAGTTGCAACGAAAATTCATTAATTCAGAATTAACGAACCCGAAAGATGTCAACCGCTAGAAGACATTGAATTCAAGTGGGGCCCACACAAGTCACATCACCTAGTCTATCTCATCACTTTTTGATTGATGGAAGTGGTTGGATTTTTGGTGACTTGTTTAACACACTAGTGTGAAAGGTGATTGACTTTTACCTAAATTTGATTTTTGGTATATGTCTTTGTTTTTTGAAAAATGATATACACCTTTTTATAACACAATCTCTCTTTCTTCTCTATGGCCGAATTTGGCCTTCTCTTTCTCTCCAAAAATGGCGTGAACTCAAGGGTTCACACTTGATGATTTTGAATCAAAATCATCAAGGCTAGCACATTAAAGGAGTCATTCAAAGGTGTTAGAGACACTAATCCATGAGTTTGGAATTCAAGGACATGCTTGGAAGCTCAACATACATCAAAGGAGAAGCTTGGAGCAACTTCTCAAAGGCAAAGGTTTTGAACTCTCCGCCAACATCCAAGCCGATCAAAGTGAGTATTTCCGCTACTTTACTTTGCGTATTCACATGACATTATGCTTAATGATCTTGGTTATTATTCTTAGAGAACCCAACACATGGCCCTCAAAAGCTCACCCAGTACTCAAGAGGTAGGCAACAAGAAGCAGGTCTGCTATGACATATTGAGTTTGTCAAACAAACTCCATCGTTTCACATAGCCAGCATCATTCATATTTTGTAGAATCTAAATTATACATTAATATGACTCTGATGCTATATATGTACTGTGTTATAGCTACCAAGTTGTCCAAGTATTTATGGATCAAATCCAAAAAATACTATGAAGACAACCGCAAGCACGACAATAATACAAAACTTTTAGTTTATAAGGTCACTATGCAACTTCATAAGTCAATACTTCATATGTTACATTTAATTCCACTATATAGTAGAATCCTTCGTGACACTCTGACTGCATCTTTTCTGACTGTTTATGACGTAGACTGTCTAACGTCATAATTAGTCTCAAAACTAATATGACACTAATGGTTGCTGACTGTATTCTCCATGAATTAGAAACTTGTTCTTAATATCCCAAAGATCACAAAGAATGTGTTTCAAGATCCATCATATGGTCTATAGGGTATCAAAATAACTCGTAACAATTACGATTAAATTGATATCTTTAATCGCACATAATAAAGTATTCATTATGTCATCATCAAATGATACATAAGATTGATTAGACATTCTAATCAATATTTCTTTCGAAAAAGCAATCATCATTTACGAAAGATGAATATTATATACAAGACACATGTTAACTATCAAACAGTTATACTAACTGTCATACAGATAGCCTTGTTGTGTCTTTTATTAGATCATATCTAATGCACGACTAATAAGAGTATCTCACAAGTCTCTTAGTTTTATATCTTATATAAAAATTTATATCAAATATAAAAGAGACTACTCACACTGCTTTCACGGAGTAAAGAATACTTAGGTAAACCTTTTACCTTACAAACATCTAATTATTACTAACCCTTCAAACACATATGTATTCTCTATACTTTGACAAGATCAAAAAATCTGATTATATCAAAAACAAAGAACACATATTTCCGGAAGACTTATCCGAGTCTACAATAGGCTCTATAAGCTAGAACACTAAACTGCGATCTCAGCAGAACACAAACTCTAGGGTCATTCCAGAATGAACTCTTCAAACAAAGAAATCACAACTGATTTCTTATCTGAGTAAGTCATTCAAAAATGCCACTTTGCATTTTTTAGCCAAAATGTACAGTTTAATATCAACATTAACCAACAGATCTTAAATTGTTCAATTAGTGTGACTAGAGACAAGTTTCCTCAGAATCTACAATAGATTGCTGAGTATAATCTTTCTCATTGTCATACTATAAAGGTCAAACCTTTAATAAGCTCACACCGCTTTCGCTGCGCAAACAATTAGCACATATCATGAACTAATTCATAATGAAAGCTTAATCAAGTTCAAAACTCGATCGTAGTAAGCTATGAACAATCTTAGATCTATGGTTCAGTGATGAACTTCCAGAATCGATATTAAATATCGCTTCCATTGTAAGTTATAGGATATTTTTCTTCGATAAGAAAACAACAGAATCATTAAGTATCAAATACTCGTAAATGATTCTGTTATCCTATTGGACTTGTACGGAAGATGTATAAGGGTTGTTTCATCTTATTAATTACGTAGTTCCTATTATTGTTTATCATTCTCACATTTGACTTCAATAAGTCAAGTCTTTTATACAATAATTAACATCTGATTTTACACACCAAGTAATAAAATAATTTTATTACTTAGGATCGTAGGAAAGATATTCTATCAAATAGAATACAATATTCTATTAAACAGAATAAACGATAAACTTTTACTTATACCTCCAAGGCGTAAGTAATTTCCATTATATAACTATTATATAAAAGAAATATTCAAATCTCAAACTTTTCAAGATTCGAATTTTCTACCTATACATATCATATATGTAACTGTAGAAATTAATGGAACATTAATAAAAAAAGATGAATTAGTGTTACCGGAGCATAATCCCAAGAGTATTGAAACTAATTCGGCAACATTCAATATCAAACGAATCAAATCATATAAGATTTGACCGGTCCCACTAATCAATTCCATCAAGATGGAATCGTGGAAGAATAATATTGAATAAGAATCATATTCACTGAATAACCTTAGAACTGATTGCTTTAAATTCATATGTTTGATCGTATCAAAGATCTTTGAACAGTTCAAAGACATGTAATGAATTTTAAGGATATAGTTCTCATAAAACTTCAGATTGAATATATTTGAACAAGTCAAAAATGTTCAACCTACGTTTCATCAGAACAGATTGAAAGTTCTTGATCATTTCAAGACGTTCAATATGTGTTCTTTCAGAAACACGTAACTAAGTTATGACAATTCATAAACTAAGTTACGAAGTAAAGAAAACTACCTTAAGCAATTACAATTCATTAAACTACATACATCTAATGTATCAGTTTAATAAATCTGGTTGTCCAATGACAAATCATTGGTTAAACGAGATTTTAATCACCTTCATGAATACAATATTCATTAAATGGATAAGGATATGTGGTGTGATCTCGTATCAAACCATCATTTACCATACGGAATAAGCATTCAATGCTCAAGTGATAAAATCTCATAAAGCACCGTTCTAAATTATTTACTTTACCGAATAATTTTTCTTAATGTTTATCTCTACGTCAATGACACTACTTGTTATATTTAAAATATATATAACAATTGTTTATAAAGAACAAGTAACTATCTGTAGGCACTGCATTTTGCATATAAGTCCCGATGATGAGTCTCGTACGGAGGCACTAATCTTTAGGATGCGGAAGTCGCGAGAAATGAATGTCGGAAGGGGAAATTCAGAATAAGTATGTCATCGGATTCAATTCACATGTTCACTGCTTTCGTTCGTGCTGCATTCGTGAACACGTTCAAACGTCAAGCAGATTACGGGCGTTCGAATCGGCGTTCGAACGGTGTCGGTACTTCTGGTTTTGTTACTAGCCTCACGCCCAAGCCCAATTAGCCCACCAAAACCCACCCAAAAATAATTAAAACATTTAAAACATGTCACAAATTAAAATAACATCCTTCCTAAATTAACTAAATTACATTCCAATCTAAATAATTCACATACCTAAATAAAACAAATCAAATATATCCCTTCCCTAATCAAACACCAATTAAGATATTCACTCCCTAAATTAAACACATCTTTTCCTTCCATAAACCAATCAAGACACTTCCATTTTTTTAGGATTCCATTCCTTACCTAGAAACCCTAGCCTTTGCCTATAAAAGAAACACAAATCCAAACTTTCACACCCTAGCTCATTCTCACAAAAACACAAAAGAAATAAACTTAACATTCATACGCAAGGCAAAGCAAGAAGCAGAGAAATAATTCTCTCTTCTCCTCCTCTCATCACCGAAACCATAACCCCTAAACACCATCATCACCGAAACCCATCCAAAACAGCAAACATCATCACTGAAACAGTCACTTAGTTCCTCACTGCCACCACCGAAAGAAATAGTCCCCGAAATTGCACTGCAGTGATCGAAAAATCACCCCCCAAACAGCAGCCCAAACACCGAAAACAGTAGCAAAAAACAGTCCCTTAATATAGCAAAACAGTGAACCAAAAAACTGCACTTTAAAACCCTTAAACTACCGTAAGAAACAGCAGCAAAACAGAGGAAACGACAGCTCAAAACACCGAAGCAGCGAACGAGAGCAGTGGACCAGTGAACCGAAGGAATTGCGGAGCACCAACCCTTCCGACGGCCGTATGACACACTTTCGAGAGACGACCTAAGAGGTTAGACCTGAGGGCACCCTTCTTATTTATTCTCATCTTTTTTTGTTGTTTATTAGAATTCCCTCGCATGAGAGTCATTTTTTGATATATGTTGTGGTCCTTGAATGAATGGAATATGTGTTCTCTCTTGTGGTATATCGGATGGAAACCCGGATGTAAATTCCATAGCCGAAACCGAATGGACGATATTGCGATTTGCACTCGGGATACAATGCCACGTATCACTTGAGAGATTCACACATTTTGTTTCATCCAACCTTGTATTCGAGCATGATTGGGTTGTTAGCATGTTATTTATCTTTTAAGCATGATTTAGTCATTAGTATGCTATTACTTTCTACATATTACTTATTTATGCATGATGATATAATGCACATGGGCTAACTAGGGTGGATTAAAGGTCCTCTATTCGAGGGAAATGCCTAAAGGCTACATTTTCCACGATGTTTTGCCGCGCCGGACGGAATATGTTTGATTGAATGTGAGATATGTTTAATCGAGCATACGAGGTCTTATATTATTGTTGTCTTTATTTTATATGCATTTTAACATAATGTGCATGGGCTAACTAGGGTGGATTAAAGGTCATATATTTGAGGGAAATGCCTGAAGGCTACTTTTACCGCAATATTTTACCGCGCCTTTATTATGTCATTTACCCTTTGCATATCGTTGCTTTATTTATGCATGCATTGCATTCTTGTGCACGTGGGCTAACTAGGGTGGGTTAAAGGTCCTCTATTAGAGGGAAATGCCTAAAAGGCTACATTTTCCACGATGTTTTGCCGCGCCGGACGAGGTGCACCCGATTGAATGTGAAATATGTTCCATCGGGCACACAAGGCCCTATATTATGTATTTGTTTATCCATATATGTGTTTGCATCATTTCAGATGCCATTTTGGCAATCTCGTTCGAACGCGTTTCCAAACGCTACACAAACGTATGCATTCTGTCTCATCTCGTTAGAACGCGTTTACGAATGCTACACGAACGTATGTATTCTGTCTCATCTCGTTCGAACGCGTTTACGAACGCTACACGAACGTATTCATTCTTTCTTATTTCCGTTCGAACGCGCCTCAGAACGCTACTCGAACGCTGGTATTCTGTTTACCGTTCGAACGCGTTTACGAACGCTACTCGAACACGCATGCATTTTATTGCATCATGCATCAGGTCTCATCCCGTTCGAACGCGTTATCAAAGGCTATACGAACACGGACATTCTGTTTATCATTCGAACGCGTTATCAAACGTTACTCGAACACTTGCATTCTGTTTACCGTTCGAACGTATTTACGAACACGACATGAAAGCGCACACACTGGACAGATTCATTTATCATGTTTTATGTATGTTTGTTCCCCTACTCATTCCCTTCCCCATCATATGTTTAGTTAGCTCTCTTTAATATTTATGCACTTAATTGCCTCTCTTTAATATGCATGCTTGTACAATTATTGCTTATTTGCATCTCTGTGTTTATCAATATAATGTGTTCATGAAATCATATGCTTGCCGTTATTCCAATTCATTTTTTTATGCATGAACTTAGAAGTAGATTATCCTTGGAAATATATGTTGCTTAGGCTTGGTTAGATTATTGCACAAATCATATCATTACAAGTGGCATAAGTAAGGGACCATTCCGAACCCAACGGTTTGAGGTCTTCCCTTGCGAGGGGTGAGTGCGGCCTTAAATCATTTTCCCGGTTCACACCGGGTGGCGACTCCATGTTATTTCTCTGGTTTAGTTCCCCCGCGGGCTATTCCGTACTCCCAACCGGGCCGCGATCCCGGGACAGCATCGCCGATTTCTGTGTCCTACAGTCTGGCGACTCCACTGGGGATAAAGAATTGGCCCCGAAATAATGTCTTGTAGTGATTATGATTTGTGCTTTAGTTAACCGTGTCTATAGTGGGTTGAGGGGGTTTAATCAAAGGCATTGTTAAGGTTAGGTGATGGTTTGGTGTCTTCCTTCATTCGCTACCTTTCTATAAGGAAAAATTGTGAAGGCACCTAGGTAATCATGTACTCGTAGCCTACAGTGATGGACTAATTTGGAGGACTCGTTGTTTATTCCTGTCACCAAGCGATAAGAGCCTAAGAGGCTTGGGTTTTTAAGAGAGTTCGCTCTGCCCTCCCTCTAGGGAATCTACAGTGGGAAATCCATTTGACAGTCAGTCACGTACCATAACTCGTTGGCACGTACCGTAAGGTATAAAAAAGGTGCGCTCACTTGGTTGCTCAAACCCTTGAGTGGGGAGACCTAGTTGTGGGCAATCCTTCGCCAGCGAGAGTCTTTGTCCACACTCCCGCAAACCCACACGTAGACCAGAGTCGTATGGCCTATAGCAACTATTTCCTTGTGCTTGTGGACCATCCTCATTTGGATGCAGTTGGACCTCTTGTCAGAAATGCGAACTTGTTGGGCCATTTAAACTGGGACGAGTTCGTATCCTATGGCAATTGGGCCAAAAGCTCCTGAAATGTCGATGGGCCGCTCTGTAGAAATTATTTCTTTATGCTTGAATGCTTGGGACCATCCCCATTTGGATTCAGTTGGACTTCTTGTCAGAAATGTGAACTTGTTGGGCCATTTAAATTGGGATGAGTGCGTATCTTATGACAATTGGGCTAAAAGTTTCTAAAATGCCGATGTGCCATTTTATGTTTGGGCTTCTTATCATTTGAAGTTGTTTAGCCATGTTATCGCAAAAGTGTAAACCTGTTGGGCCTTTTTCAACTGGGACAAGTTTGCATCTCGCAAATAGCATGATTGAATGCTTTAAAATGATAATGGGCCAACTTATATATTTCATATATCGCACGCATCTCATGCACCTCATGCATTGCACGCATACATGCTGACTGAGAATTTTAAAAGACACCATAGATTCTCGTTGGGTTAGGAAAAATGGAAGACTCATCAAAAGACCGATAACAAACATGAGTGAATCAGAGAACGAGGTATCCCGTATGGATCAGTTGGAGACAAATCTCACCAAGGTTATTAAACAGTTGCAAGCCTTAACTGCTGTTATGGCCAATATGGATGTGCCCCGTGCTGGGGGAAACTCTGAGAATGAGAGGTGTGAAGGCCCTCCTACTAGATTGAATGATGATATCCCGGGTTTTGATGATGATATGGCCGAATATGCCGTGGGAAGAATAGTCGGGTCACAGGCTGAATTACAGAAGCTCCGAGATCATGTAGAATCAGTTACCCGCAAAATGAGGGGTAAACATGAAGATTTGCTAGATTATGAGGCAATGACCTTTGAAGAACAGCTGTCGGCTCAGTTCAAGATAGGCATGGGCATTGTCGAATTCGGATCGGATCGAACCGAATCCGAATTCGATCCGATCCGAAATTTGTTGATATATACGATCCGATCGGATCGGATCAGCGAATCGAACTCGATCCGATTCGATCCGATAATTATCGGATCGAATCGGATCGACTCGATTCGATTCGATTCTAATCGGATCGGATCGGTCCGATCCGAAATCGTCCAATTTCGAACCGGATCGATCCGATTCGCTTCGAATCGGATCGGATGGATCCGGTTCGAAATTGGACGATTTCGGATCGGACCGATCCGATCCGATCCGATTATTCACCAGACAGACAGCAGTACAGCACAAGCATTTTTCATCTGATTCTAGTTTTGTACACACAATAATGACAATAACATGTTACAACATGACTACAAGATGAAGAAAAATAAAATATCCAGCAAAGCTAAACACATTCCATATAAACCATGATTGATATTCAAGTTTAACTGAAACCTGATGATAAATCCAAAGAGCAATAATTCACCTACTGGTATTGAAAATGTAAGATACCATACATCACAAAAGCTATGTATCTTCTTCTAATCAGATGGAAAAATCAATAGTTCACCTACTGCCACTGGTATTGAAAATGTAATATCCAAATCCTCAATTCTTCCACCATACATCACAAACTAAATCACTATCGAAACATAGATTTATTCAACACAATTTCACAAACTTGTTCTAGTAATTTTGTAGAACAAGTTGTGTGCGCAAATTCAATTGAGATCAACTTTGTTGATGGGTGATTTCAGGATCAAGCATCTATACTTTGTTGTCACTTCTTGACTGATTATCTCATTTTCATCATATAAAATGCCTTTGCGACAAGCTTCACCAATATGTTTTTTAAAAAAAAAACAGAAACAATCTAAGAATCGCATCCAATTTTCACAGAACAAAAACAAATTCTAGAACAAAAACAAAAAAAACAAAAACAATCTAAGAATCGCATCCAACTGTAAGCTTGCTGCTAGCAGTTGTTCTCTGGTTGCAATTGCTCGTCATTTCTCTCTGCTTGCCGTTGCTAGCTAGTCTCGTTTGTCCCAATCTAAGTTTCGTCAAGTTTACAGATCCAGAACGAGAACAGAACAACAGAGAACACAATCAAATGAAAAAATTTACAGATTCGAAGACCACCCAAAAAAAATTTGAAAACCATTTACAGAACCAGAACGAGAACACAATCAATGAATGATGAATCAAATGAAAAATGGCAATATATACATAATTAAGTTAGGCAATATATACGTAATACATGCAAAGTTGCAAACCATAAAAATCCAACCTTGAATTGAATGGCTTCCTAACTCGAAGACTGCCGGTGAGCAGATTGATTCAACTCGGAGACTGCCGGAGAGAAGACTGCTTCAAGTGGACGATGGTGGTTACTGGTTTGGTTTGAAGATTCGGCGATTGAGGAAGATGAAGAGTGGAGTGGTTACTGGTGTCGAAGAAGAAGATGACTGATTTGTTACTGGTGTCGAAGACAAAGATGAGATTAGATAATTAGGTTTCATTGCACATGCTTTAAAAAAAAACGGATAGAATCGGATCGGATCGGATTTTATCCGATCCGATCCGAAATCCGACAAATCTATCTGTCGTGATTCGATCGGATTCGACAGCCTGATCCGATCCGATCCGATTCGATTTTATCGGATCGGATCAGATCGGATCAGGCCCGATCCGATCCGATGCCCACTCCTAGTTCAAGATGCCTGATATGGCCAAGTTCAACGGGAATAAGGATCTGAGGGTCCATCTCCGACAATATGTTTCATTTATGAGTTCAGTGGGCCTGTCACAGCGCTAAGTTCAGAAGATGTTCGTGATGTCACTTGAGGGGGCACCCGTATTGTGGTACCATAGCCTTGAAAGAAAGGTTAAGGAAGATTGGAGGGAATTGGCGGAGGCCTTCTTGAAACAATATGTTACAGATTTGGAGATTGACTTGTCACTCCGTGATTTGGAGAACACCAAACAGAAGCCGGAGGAGAGCTTCAAAGAGTATGTAGACCGCTGGAGAAGCCAGCTTTTGAAGATGCAGACTCGGCCTTCGGAGAAGGACTATATCAAAATGATTATCAAGGGAACCAAACCCTCCATTTATGTCAAGTTGAGAAGGATGACCTCCATGATTGCAGATTTTCGACAGTTGAGAGAGACTATTATGGATATTGAGGAGGAAGAAGCGGATAATAGAAAGTTCTATGGCCAGAATAGAAGGACTTTTGGGGGAAATTCTGAGACCAAGCCCGCTACTGCCGAGGTTGCTGCCATCAGGACCGGTATTTCTCTAACCTGGGGAAGCCTTTATCTAAGGTGCTTGAGAAGCTGAAGGCGCAAGGACTTCTAAAACCCTTAGAGCCTAAACCACTTCCAGATCCTATACCACCCAACCTTGACCTAAGCCTGTATTGTCACTTCCATCAGAAGAGAGGCCACGAAACTGACAACTGCACCCGCCTTAGGCATGAAATCCAAAACCTCATTGATACCCATAAAATACCCGATCCTGAGAAAGAACAACCCAACACACACCGGAACCCCATACCGAACTATCACTCCGTCCCACCGCCTACCTACATGATCAACTTCGGCCTGCCCGAAAACTTTTTCCTCCAAACTCTCAACCACCAAGTTTCTTCCATGAGGATAGGGAACGACATCATTGGAGAACCATAGGCCGATGAAGAAGGCAATGCTGCGAATGATGAAGTTATTCCTCCTAGTTTATTTGATCTTGCATTTTTAATAAAGACATTGATTTTATCTACTTGTTCGAACCTTTTCTTGATGATAATAAGGATGTTCATTTCACTTACTTACCTGAGTCTCTTCCTTTCAACCTGCAACATGAGTATATTTGGCAAAAGCATTCAACCCTGGTACTATGATACTCAGCGATGTTTAGAACACGGGGAATCCTCGGAAGAAGCAAGCAGAAAAGTCATGATAACCATTCAGAAATTGGGAAATGGAGCAGTGAGACTGTCAAATTCGAAAGGGAATAAGTTCACTGAGCCGATCAATGTGGACAGATTGAAGTAATATTTTGCCTGAGAAAGAGAAGACCTGGCGGAAGACCTAACCCAACGGAATAAGAAATTCATTCATGCATGCATGCATACACGTGACGTATTTGCATTCCTTTTTGTGTTTGTTCTGTTTTGTAATCACAAGTTTCAAAGAGGAAGAGAAAGCGGCAAAAGCAAGCCAACTAGAAGCAGCAATAGTATAGTACATCAGTTTCAGGAATGAATCAGTATTGGTTTTAGGGGCGAGGCCCACATCAGTATCAGTTTTGGGGCGAGGCCCACATCAGTATCAGTTTTGGGGGCAAGGCCCACATCAGTATCAGCTTGAGGCGAGGCCCACATCAGTATCAACATCAGTTTTGGGGATGAGTCCCTGGGGCGATGCCCACATCAGCATTGTCAGTATCATTTTTGGGGATGAGTCCCGGGGGTGAGGCCCCAATCAGTATCAGTATCAGTTTTGGGGATGAGTCTCGGGGGCGAGGCCCACATCAGCATTGTTAGTATCAATTTTGGGGATGAGTCCCGGGGGCGAGGCCTACATAAGTATCAGTATCGGTTTTGGGGATAAGTCTCGAGGGCGAGGCCCACATCGGTACAACATCAGTTTGGGGATGAGTCTCAGGGTCGTGACCCACATTGTTAACGGTATTGGGATGCGTCCCAGGGTCAAGGCCCCCGTTGTCCGTTACAGTTATTGGGATACGTCCCAGGGTCGTGGACCCACTGTATCAGCAATTGTAGTTCCGGGATGCATCCCATGGTCGAGGTCCACACATCATCAGAACGCTGAAAATGGCACTCTGAAAATGGAGCACGGTTCGGAAATGGACCAATGAAGGCCTAACCTATCGAAATAGGAAACATATCCATGCATACATATCACATACATGTAATTTTTGTTTTGTATTCGCAGGTTTGTAGCGGCAAAGACCATCTCATCAAGTAACAGTTAAAAAATAAGCCACATTCTCACACAGCAAGGTTCAGAAATGGACCACTACCACATCAGATGCCGAAAATGGCGCTCCAAAATGGAGCACACACTACAGATGCCGAAAATGGCGCTCCAAAATGGAGCACACACTACAGATACCAAAAATGGTGCTCCAAAATGGGGCACACACACAACAAATGCCGAAAATGGCGCTCCAAAATGGAGCACGCACGACAGATGCCGAAAATGGCGCTCCAAAAATGGAGCACAATTCGAAAATGGACCACCAGATCAACTCAGTTCGAAGCAGCAGGCAAGTCAGGTGGCAGCTGGCGAGCCAGGTAAGTAAAAATACATTGCATAACTTTGATAGGATTGTCATTGTCACACACTGCACAAGTCCCATCAAAGTAGGGGCGACTGTAGGCACTGCATTTTGCATATAAGTCCCAATGATGAGTCTCGTACGGAGGCACTACTCTTTAGGTTTTGGAAGTCACGGGAAACGAATGTCGGAAGGGGAAATTCATAATAAGTATGTCATCAGATTCAATTCACATGTTCACTGCTTTCGTTCGTGCTGCGTTCGTGAACACGTTCGAACGTCAAGCATATTACGGGCATTCGTGTAGCGTTCGAATCGGCGTTCGAACGGTGTCGGTACTTCTGGTTTTGTTGCTAGCCTCACGCCCAAGCCCAATTAGCCCACCAAAACCCACCCAAAAATAATTAAAACATTTAAAACATGTCACAAATTAAAATAACATCCTTCCTAAATTACATAATTCACATTCCAATCTAAATAATTCACATACCTAAATAAAACAAATCAAATATATCCCTTCCCTAATCAAACACCAATTAAGATATTCACTCCATAAATTAAACACATATTTTCCTTTCATAAACCAATCAATACACTTCCCTTTTTTGAGGATTCTCTTCCTTACCTAGAAACCATAGCATTTGCCTATAAAAGAAACACAAATCCAACTTTTCACACCCTAGCTCATTCTCACAAAAACATAAAAGAAATAAACTTAACATTCATACCCAAGGCAAAGCAAGAAGCAGAGAAATAATTCTCTCTTCTCCTCCTCTCATCACCGAAACCATAACCCCTAAACACCATCATCACCGAAACCCCTCCAAAATAGCAAACATCATCACCGAAACAGTCACTTAATTCCTCACTACCATCACTGAAAGAAACAGTCCCCAAAACTGCACTGCAGTGATCGAAAAATCACCCCTCAAACACCGAAAATAGTAGCCAAAAATAGTCCCTTAATATAGCAAAACAGTAACCCAAAAAACTGCACTTTAAAACCCTTAAACTACCGTAAGAAACAACATTAAAATAGAGGAAACGACAGCTCAAAACACTGAAGCAGCGAACGAGAGCGGTTGACCAGTGAACCGGAGGAATTACGGAGCACCAACCCTTCTGATGGCCGCATAACGCACTTTCGAGAGACGACCTAAGAGGTTAGACCTGAGGGCACCCTTTTTTTATTTATTCTCATCTTTTTTTTGTTGTTTATTAGCATTCCCTCGCATGAGAGTCGTTTTTTGATATATGTTGTGGTCCTTGAATGAATGGAATATGTGTTCTCTCTTGTGGTATATCGTATGGAAACCTGGACGTAAATTCCGTAGCCGAATCCGAATGGACGGTATTACGATTTGCACTCGGGATACAATGCCACGTATCACTTGAGACATTCACACATTTTGTTTCATTCAACCTTGTATTCAAGCATGATTGGGTTGCTAGCATGTTATTTATCTTTTAAGCATGATTTAGCCGTTAGTATGCTATTACTTTCTGCATGTTACTTATTTATGCATGATGATATAGTGCGCATGGGCTAACTAGGGTGGATTAAAGGTCCTCTATTCGAGGGAAATGCCTAAAGGCTACCTTTTCCACGATGTTTTGCCGCGTCGGACGAAGTATGTTTGATTGAATGTGAGATATGTTTAATCGAGCATACGAGGTCCTATATTATTGTTGTCTTTATTTTATATGCATGGTAACATAATGCGCATGGGCTAACTTGGGTGGATTAAAGGTCCTCTATTCGAGGGAAATGCATGAAGGCTACCTTTACCGCGATATTTTGCCGCACCTTTATTATGTCATTTACCCTTTGAATATCGTTGCTTTATTTACGCATGCATTGCATTCTTGTGCGCATGGGCTAACTATGGTGGATTAAAGGTCCTCTATTTGAGGGAAATGCCTAAAAGGCTACATTTTCCACGATGTTTTGCCGCGCTAGATGAGGTGCACCCGATTGAATTTGAAATTTGTTCCATCGGGCACACGAGGCCCTACATTGTGTATTTGTTTATCCATATATATGTTTGCGTCATTTCAGATGCCATTTTGGCAATCTCGTTCGAACACGTTTCCAAACGCTACACGAACGTATGCATTTTGTCTCATCTCATTCGAACACGTTTATAAACGCTACACGAACGTATGCATTCTGTCTTATTTCCGTTCGAACGCGCCTCAAAATGCTACTCGAACGCTGGTATTATGTTTACCGTTCATACACGTTTACGAACGCTACTCGAACGCGCATGTATTTTATTGCATCATGCATCAGGTCTCATCCCTTTCAAACGCGTTATCAAACGTTATACGAACGCGGACATTCTGTTTATCATTCGAACGCGTTATCAAACGCTACTCGAACGCTTACATTTTGTTTACCGTTCGAACGCGTTTACGAACGCTACATGAATGCGCACACACTGGACAGATTCTTTTATCATGTTTCATGTATGTTTGTTTCCCTAGTCATTCCCTTCCCCATCATATGTTTAGTTAGCTCTCTTCAATATTTATGCACTTAATTGCCTCTCTTTAATATGCATGTTTCTACAATTATTGCTTATTTGCGTCTATGTGTTTATCAATATAATGTGTTCATGAAATCATATGCTTGCCGTTATTCCAATTCATTTTTTTATGCATGAACTTAGAAGTAGATTATCCTTGGAAATATATGTTGCTTAGGCTTGGTTAGATTATTGCACAAATCATATCATTACAAGTGGCATAAGTAAGGGACCATTACGAACCCAACGGTTTGAGGTATTCCCTTGCGAGGGGTGAGTGCGGCCTTAAATCATTTTCCCGGTTCACACCGGGTGGCGACTCCATGTTATTTCTCTGGTTTAGTTCCCCCGCGGGCTATTCCGTACTCCCAACCGGGCCGCGAGCCCGGGACAACATCGCCGATTTCTGTGTCCTACACTATCCAATAGTCGCAAGTTCCGATATCAAATATCAAACAATCGTTAACTAATATTTTAAATAACTAGACGGGAGATATGGTATCCAATACCTATAGTTGTAGTATTGTGAAAATCGATATTTTCCACACACAACTATATGCATCTCCTTTCTTTAGCTTTACTATTTGCATTCAACTATTCACAACAATTGCAAATAATTGATTAGCAAATTGTGTCAGACACATTGCCTCTAAAGGTCATTAAAGCTAAGAAATGTCATTACTAGATAAACAAATACCTAATGGGGCTTTCTTAATACCAGTCAAGAATCTCGAGACATGAGCTAATTCAAGTCAATTCTTACTGCATAAGAAACTATTCTCTCTAAAGTATTATATCCTAAAAGGGATATCTATCTAGATTATTTATCATGACTTAGAAACTAAGTCATTAACCATATTGATTTTTGAAGAAAATCAGAACAACAGTTCCCGATGGTTTAGACCAATCTAATAATATCCTAGTCAAGTAGTATCTAGAACCTATTCTAGAATAATTGCAACCAAGAGTCAAGTCAGATAACATATCAAAATATGTGTGCAGTAAATAAAAGTTCAATTCTATATAAACAATAGAATAAGGAATCAAACAAGCGGCAATTTCTATAATAATACATACTGCCTAAGTTATGGAATATTTAAACTTAGCAGTGCCTCCCACTATTTTATCTAATACCGTAATCCCCAACGGAAAAATGAGAATTCAATAATTAAATCGAATTCCATAATGGGAAGTGGATCCCATGAATATATTTCGACTCACAGCAGAGGCACGGTCTCGCCTACGTATATTCACAGGTAGACAACTCATTTGTCAATCACTCAATAGTGACTCCGAGGTTCCGGTCCTGGTCGTTTCTCGTTGTCGCTGCTAAGGCAGGCCCACAAGGAGACGTACCAAGGTTAAACTCGTCAATGATAACTCAAGTTACTTGTGTAACCCTGACAGCTAGGGCACGTTCAGGATTCCGCTTTCGCTTGAATTTATCTAGTATCTTATATACATCCGGCACAAATAAATCTCTATCGGCTACACCCTCACAGAAGAGGCACGGTCTCGGATGTAGTCACGGAAAAATATTTATAAACCGTATTGACAAGACGGACCAAGAAACAAGTATTCCAAATACTAGTTACTTTAAAACCTTATTAAGCGGGGATATTCCATAAAGTGTCATACACTTTAAATTTAATCAAATTAAAAGAAAGCATGCATGTATCAAGTAAAGAAAAGAACAAACATTATATTTTAAAGGGCTAATCATATCGGGGTGTCCAGAATCAGACTCGCTTTGATACCATTTTGATGGGGTTTTTAAGGGGGAATATCGGTAACGCAGCGGAATCGCGGAAAATCAAAATTTTCCGATTTCAAAAATTTTTCTCGGATCAATTAAATAAACTTATTTATTTAATTATCAAATTCTGAAAAATTACACAAGAAATGAAATTTCTTGGTAATTACTGAATTGCCCCAAAACATTGATAATTGATCATTTTAGTCCAAAAGTTGTCAAATACAATTTTGGATGATTCTAAATCATTTCTAAAATGTTTTTCAACACATATAATGCATCAAAATCAGATTTCACACAAATCCCCAATTTTAGTCTAATGTCGTGATCCACCCAAAATTTTCAATTAATTTCAATTTGGTCCCTTTAGTTCAAAACATGCCAAGCTCAAATCCAATCAACCTAAAATTTTACATGCATCATATTCATACCATAATACATCACATATATGAAAAGCCCCAAATTTAGAGTGGGTTATGAACCCTAATTTTTTAATTTCATCAAATTGTCCAATTTCACCAAATTTACAAAATCCAACACTTTAATCCATTCAATACTTCACCAATCTAGCCTCACCACTTTGAAACAACTCTAGAAAAATTCTAGGTCACCAAGGAGTGGCTTACCAACTCTAGAATGGCAACTTGATTTTCTAAAAATCAAAAGTAAAGCTTTGAAACCATTTCAAGCTTACTTACATCCTTCAATCTTTCATCAAAGTTCACAACCAAAATAAACACAAACTGTAAGAAGATAGACAACACCAAAGCAACACAAAATGATGCTAAGCATGTTAGAAATAATTTTCATGTTGAAGACTTTGAAAAATAACTTACAAAATCATGATTTTCCAAGCCATCTTCCTTTAGCCTTCAAGCTTTTCTCTCAACTACTTTTGTATTCTATTTGGTGTCTAATGAACTTGTTAAACCCTAAAAATGAAATGAAACAATATATACTTCACCCAAAAAGAGCCTTGGCCGAATTAGGTAGTAAAAATATCTAGATATTTAGTTTTTGTTTAATTTAAAGCCAACTTGCCAACTTGTTTTAGAAATCATTAACACTTTAATGTAATTCAATAAGTCAAAAATTGAAACTCAAAAATATAACACTTATATTCAATTTAGGGTGTTGGCCGAAAATTACAAATAAAAAGGAAAAAAGGATATTTTCAATTTTAACAATTAAAACAAATATCCAAGGAAGTCAAATTCAATTTGACAACATTTTCCTTTAATGTAAAGTAAAACATTTACACTTATAATCATTTCCTAACTTTATCATTTGGTGAGATATTTATATTTTAATTATATTAATCATTTAACAATTAAATAATTAAATATTTAATAAAATACAAATATCTCAAATATATGTATTATATTTACTTTAAATATCTTAAATACATATATTAATGATATATGTCAAATACCTTTATTTGATAATTTATTAATGTGTATTTAATAATATCATATATTAAATACAAACACACATTAATTAGGAAATGACGGTTCGACCCGTTCGCATGTATTTTTTGTTTAACGTTTAAACGATTTATAAATAATCATCATTATTCATAAAAGTTGCCCTAGTGCTCTACGAGTATATTTCATTAGTGAGACTCTATAGATTCAGGTATATCCATCACAAAATCCAATTTCGTGTCCATAATTTACCCACCCGTAAATTATGACGGCCACAGATAAACTAGCTGAATCATATAGGTCGAGGTCATTGCATACGTATAATCCATCTGTCACAGGTATCCGGATAATCCCAAAGATATATATGTAAACGTCAAATCTCTATAGGTATTATCTCGTCGACGTTTCTATTAGCAATCTATAAATAACATTAGGAACTTATTTCCGAAGTTTACTATGGCCATAGATTTAACTGATTGCTAATCACATATGGACTACATATGCTCTGTACACAGAACTGACGGATCATATCTTGACACACATAGGATATCCTGAGGATCGGTCCACACCCAATGAACAGGCGGAGGTCTGATCTAAATAGATCGGTGACGTGACTGTCATCTAAGTGTGGAGGATGTCTCATACATCCACAATGGTATCTCAAGTCGAAGGACCACTATGCTACTCAACCCGAGAAGATTCTTATTGACGTTGGTGTACTATCTATTAAGAATCTTCGGTGAGTCGTTCTATGTTTATCCACTATAAACACCTACACGTCTATACGAGTCTCCCCAGACTCATGGTTCATTGAGATAAACCATCGGACCAAGTCTCGATATACGACATGTACTAGTCTCAACGGATTTGACTAACCGACCCGTGTTAGTGAATCTTGACCAGGAACTGTATTTGATAATATACATTTAGCAGTGACACTTCCCAATGTCAATTACAAACTAGCTTTGTAACTGTGTACTGCATTATATATTATCGAGCCTTTGTCTAATATATACATATTACTAAATGACATTTAGTTTCAATCTAATCGTAATCATATCAAATACGTATATAAAAACAAGAGGTGCAACCATAAATAAGTAATATTATGGAAAAATGGATTGTTCGTATTCATGAATCAGACATAAATACGGAGCGGATTGGCGCTCTGAGCACAAACCCCAACAAGATTTACTAGATCGCAAACACGTGTAGGATACTTATGCCCTGTATATAGGACTGCCAGATTCTATCTTGATACGCACTGGATATCATGAGCATCAGTCCACACCCAACGAACAGGCGAAGGTTTGATCTAAATAGATTGGTGACGTGACTGCCATCAAAGTGTGGAGGATAACTCATATATCCACTGTGGTATCTCAAGTCGAAGGACCACTATGCTCGCTAAACTCGAGAAGATTCCTATTGACGTTGGTATATCATCTATTAGGAAATCTTCAGTAAGTCGTTCAATATTTATCAAATAAACACCTACATGTCTATACGAGTCTCCTGAGACTCATGGTTCATTGGGATAAACCATCGGACCAAGTCATGATATACGACATATACTGGTCTCAGTGGATTTTACTAACCGACCCGTGTTAGTAAATCTTGACCAAGAACTTTATTTAAAGATATACAACATATAGTGACGCTTCCTAATGTCAATTACAAACTACGTTGTAACTGAGCACTACGTTGTAAATCCTAGGGTCTTTGTCTAATATACATGTATCACTAAATCAGATTCAATTTCAATCTAATCATAATTAGATCAAATATGTATATAAAAGACAAGAGGTGCTACCATTAAATAAGTAATATTATGGAAAAAGACATTGATCGTATTCATGAATCAGACATAAATACGATCCGAATTGGCACTCTAAGCACCAACCCTAACAATTTTACCCCGAATGCAAGATTCCCAATTTGGATAAGGTTCAATGGTAAGATCCTGTATCAAACCATTCCTAACCAACTGGATTAGGCGTTTCACTCCTATATGACCCAACCTCATATGCCACAGATCAATATTATTTATATCAGATACTTTACGTTTATTAATTCCAGCATTAAAGATATCTTGTGAGGTATGTAAAATGTAATGACCATGCTCATTTGGATAAACTAGGATCTGAACATTATATCTATCATATAAATATAAAGAACGATTCTTAATATTTAAATTATATCCTTTAGTATCTAATACAAAAAGAGACACAATGTTCGCAACACATCTCGATATTAAAAAACAGTAATGCAATAAAAGGCTCCCACTGGGTAGGGGAATCTTGCATAAGCCCACAGCAACTGCATCCAGAGAGTCGCCACTCCCGAAACGCAACTGCATCTCCCCAGATTTTAGCCGTCTACTTTCCTTCAGCACCTGCAACGAATTGCAAATGTGAATCGGATAAGCAGAATCCAAAATCCAACTGGACGACATAGATTCACAAGCTAATGAGGTATCAATAATGGGAAAAATAAAAGTACCTAAAGTCGATGCTCTTTCCTTTCTGATTTGCGCCAAATAGTCAGAACCATTTCTTTTCCAATGGCCAATCTTGTTGCAGTGGTGGCATTTATCTTCGGCAACTCTCTTCGGTTTAGCTATCTTACCCTGTGGTGGAAGATTTGTACCCTTCTTTTTCCTACCTTTCTTCTTCTTCCTTTTTTGTTTAAATTATGAGGAAGCAGAAAGAGCAGTGGGTTTAAGAGGATGATTCGGTACTCCATTCCTTAAATCTTCGTCCGCAGTTTACAACATCTTATGTAGCTCCTGATAAGAACAACTAATACCATTCATATTGAAATACATTACAAATTGGCGGTATGATGCTGGCAAAGATCCTAATATGACACTTCGTCCTAAAGTGTCATTCAGAGGGAAATTATAGCACCTCAATTGTTCGATCAAATCAATCAGATGAAACACGTGAGGGCTCACAGCTTGTCCCTCTTCAAGTTTTGCATGGAATAATTCCATTGTAATTTTATAAACCGAGACCCTTTCTTGGTTCATAAAAGACTCTCTCAGTCGTATCATCATAGTATATGCATCAGGCAATCCAAAATATTAACTCTTAAGATCCGGTGCCAAGGAATTGAGAATATATGATTTGACCCTCCTATCATCATCTCTCCACTTTTGGAGAGTCTCATGTTCCTCTGGTGTTGCATCATCTGCTATGGCAAATGGCAACAGACCTTATAACACATATTCTATTTGCTAAGACCCAAGAACAATTCTTAGATCCAAGTCCCAATCTGCAAAGTTTTTGGCACCTTTAAGCTTGTTCGTATCAGGTATACGAGCAAAAGGATTAGAAGCATGTTCCGCCATCGCAAATCTATCATATAGATAGCGAAAAACGGTTAGCAGACTTAACAGTTTCATATAATATAAAAATAAACAAAGCATAAATAGATAATGAATTTTTAATCTAAAAATGCCCCTCCCACTATTACATGCAATACTGTAATCCTCAAACAAAATACAAACAAACAATTAATCAAATTAAATATAAAAGTGAAAAGTGGATCCCATGAATATATTTCAGCTCATAGTTTTGGCACGATCTCGCCTACATATATTCATTAGGTAGACAACTCATTGTCAATCACTCACTAGTGACTCATGGATTCCGGTCCTGGTCGCTTCTCGTTGTGATAGATTTGGCATGTTCACAAGGAGGCGTACCAAGTTTAAACTTGTCAATGATAAATTCAAGATACTTGCGTAGTCCTGACAGCTTTGGTACGTTCAGGATTTTCGCTTTCGCTTGAATTTATCTAGTACCACATATACATCTGGTATGGATAAATTTCTATCAACTACACCCTCACTGCTTTGGCACGATCTCGGATGCAGC
This sequence comes from Zanthoxylum bungeanum, assembly GCA_019454045.1. NCBI lineage: Eukaryota > Viridiplantae > Streptophyta > Magnoliopsida > Sapindales > Rutaceae > Zanthoxylum > Zanthoxylum bungeanum. The sequence continues at coordinate 126,278 of SKCR01029698.1, read as the reverse complement.
CATAAAATAGATATCCACAAACTGTATTGACGAAACGGACCAAGAAATATGCATCCAATACATATTATATTAAAACCTGATTAATTAGGGATTTTTCTGCAAAGATGTTACGTATTTGATTTAATCAAATTAAATAAATACAATCATGTATAAAGTAAGAACATAATTAAACATTGAATTTAAAGATATATTCACATCATGTGTTCAAGTTCAGACCTGCTCTGATACCATTTTAGATGGGGTTTTGGCGGCAATTCGAGTAAACGTAGCGAAACGCGGAAAATCAAAATTTTCCGATTTCAATAATTTTTTTTGGGTCTCAGTACTTAAAAATTGAAATTTTTACCCAAAATCATATTTTTCGTAAATTACCGTTGTAGGCACTGCATTTTTACACATAAGTCCCTATGATGAGTCTCATTTTGGAGACACTACCTTTTAAGTCACGGAGGTCACGAGAAACAGACATCGGAAGGGGAAATTCAGAATAAATAAGGTTCACTGTTTTCGTTAGTGCTGCGTTCGTGTTTACGTTCGAACGTCAAACGGATTGCGGGCGTTCGTGCCGCGTTCGAGGAAGCGTTCGAACGGTGTCGGTAATTATGGTTTTGCTGCTAGCCTCACATCCAGCCCAATTAGCCCCCCAAAGCCCATAAAACACATCCCAAATTCAATAAATAAATATTAATTTAAACATTAAACATTAAATAAAATATTTAAACCATTTACCAATTAAATAAAGCATTTACCAAACTTAAACTAAAATCATGCCTAATTTAAATAATTTGAATATATTATATACTAAAACTAAAAAGAAGATATACCTAATTAAAATATATCCTAACCAATTAAAGCCAATCATATATTTGACTTCCTAATCTAATAAGATAATTACCAATCTAAAATATTGTATTCCTAAACCAAACCAAATCAAATCCCTTGCTTTCCTTGTCCAACACCAAATCAAATCCCTCTTAATTAGCCAAATCATTTTCCTTGTCAAGCCCAACCCTTTGCCTATAAAAAGAACCCTTCACCAACCTTCTCAACCCTAGTCCCTAGCTCATACACAACACACAGATAAATTACAGGAAGAACACACCCAAAAACAGTAAGCAAAAATAAAGAGGAAACGGCAGCGAAACCACAAGGAAACAGTAGCAAAAGACGGGGAACGACGACTCAAAACAGTAAGACAACGAACGAGAACAGTGAACCAGTGAACCGGGAGAGTTGCGGAGCATCCACCCTTCCGACGATCGTGTACCGTACATCCGAGAGGTGATTTAAAAGGTTAGACCTGAGGGCACTTTTTCATTGGTTTATATTCGTTTTTTTATCATTGAATTCTATTCGCATGAGAGTCGTCTATGGATGCATGTTGTGGCTTGAATGAAATGGAAGAGTGTCGTCTCTTGTGGTATATAGGATGGAAACCCAGACGTAAATTCAGTAGCCGAATCCGAATGGATGGTAGTGCGGTCTGTACTTGGGATACAACTCCACGTACCACTTGAGTAAACGGCACCTTCTCTTGTTTTGTGTTGCTTTCATTTATTTATTTTTCGTCACCTAAATTCTGCATGTTGCTTATTTATGCATGGTTCAATCGAGCGCATGGGCTTAGTAAGTGGAATGAAGATCCCCTATGGGGAGGGGTTAAAGCCCTTTACCGCGATGCTTTGCCGCGCCGGTTGATGTGTGTTCGGTTGGATGCAAGACACGTTCAATCGGACATACTTAGTTGAATATGATTGTCTTTATGTTTGTATGCATGATGTGATGTGACGCGCATGGGCTTAGTATGTTGGTCTAAAGGTCCTCTCTTTGAGAGATCAAGAGCCCCCAAAAGGCCACCTTTACGGCAGTACTTCGCCGCGCCCCTTTATTTTGTTGTTTATGTATTGCGTCCCATTTCATGCATCAGGTCTGTTCCCGTTCGAACACGTTTACGAACGCAACTCGAACGCGCATGCATTTTTGCCTTATCATGCATCAGGTCTCATTTCCGTTCGAACGCGTTCACGAACGCCATACGAACGTGAACATTCTGTTTCATTTCCGTTCGAACGCGTTATCAAACGCCATACGAACGCGAGCATTCTGTTTCATTTCATTTCCGTTCGAACGCGTTATCAAACGCCACACGAACGCGAACCTTCTGTTTACCGTTCGAATGCGTTTACGAACGCTACACGAACGCGCACACACTGAACTGAGTCTGTCTTATCATATTCATACATAATTGCCTCTTGGTTGATCTTTCTTGTGTTATATAGCCAACCATATTATTTGTATCCCTGCATTTATCCATTCTATGTGTTCTCGGGATTGTATTCAAGCATGATTAGGCTGTTATTATGTTATTTGGTTAATAGGTTCATGAGATAGTACTCAAGCATGATTAGGTTGTTCTTAGTTTTCCATATTATAGGATTGAAATATGTTCATGAGATTGCCATGTGATGTTGCATGTTGTGATGAACTTGTTGATGTATGCATATGAATTTAGAAGCATGATATTTTTGGAAATAAATGTTATTTAAGCCTGGTTAAATTATTACATAAATCCTTTTATTACAAGTGACATAAGTAAGGGACCATTCCGAACCCAACGGTTTGAGGTCTTCCCTTGCGAGGGGTGAGTGCGGCCTTAAATCTCATTTTCCCGGTTCACACCGGGTGGTGACTCCATTACTCTCCGTTTAGTCCCCCGTGGCTACTCCGTACTCCCAACTAGGCCGCGAGCCTAGGAAAGAAAAGTGTCGCCCAGATTCCTGTGTTCCCACAACCGTTTAGCCCCTAAACTTTGTATTTTAATCATTTTAGTCCTAAATTGTCAAATACAATTCTAATGATTCCAAATCAATCCCAAAATGATTTATACATATCTTATACATAAAAATACAATTTGCAACTCAAGAAAACAGATTTTTCAGAAATTGCCGAGAGGTCCCTAAACTTTCAAGAATTTACAATTTGGTCATTTTAGTTCAAAACATGTCAAGATCAAATCCAAAAATTTCCAAATTTAATATACATCAAATTACATCACATATATGAAAAGCCCCAAATTTGGTGCGGGTTATGAACCCTAAATTTACAATTTCAACAAATTGACAAATTAACACCAAATTAATTAAATTCAACACTTTAATTCAATTACCACCACACCAAACAAGTCTCACCACCATGAAATAACACAAGAACAATTCTAGGTCATTTATGAGTGGCTAAACAACTCTAGAATGACAACAACATTATCAAATAATGAAAAGAATAATTGATTACACCTAATAAGCATTCTTTAAGTCCATACATGCTAACATCTTTCTATCAAGCTCCCAACCATCAAATATCAAGCACAAAAGAGTAGGGAAAAATCTAAGCTACACATATTGAAGCTTAGTATAATAGAAACATTTTTCATAAAAGTGAAAGTAAGAAAAATTTACCAATTTTCCAAAAATCCAAGCTTTTTCCTCTTTTTTCTCCATTTTCTCTCAAACTCCTTTTTTGTATTTGATTAGGGTTATTAGATAATGAAACAAAAAATAAAAGGATGGCTTATAGATTTATTCCAAATTGCTGTGAAAATGGAAAAAAAAAATAATAGCCATTAATTTTCTATATTTGTTTCAATTAATGGAAAATGATTTAATAAAAATTTGTGGTCATAAAACATCAAACACTTTAATGTTTATCATAAATAAACCAATAAAATCATTCCATTTAAACCAATCAAAATTGGCCATTAAAACCAATTAAAAATAGCCATTTAGCTTACTTTATTAAAGTAATTAAGATATTTATTATTTAATTAATTTAATTATTCAACATTTGAATAATCTAATAATTAAATACAAATATCTTAAATACATGTATTATATTTATATTAAATAATCTAAATACATATATTAATAATAAATGTCAAATATCACAATTTGACATTTAGTAAATGGCCAAAAGATCTCAAACGCATGTATTTTCGTTTAACTGTTAAACGACTTATAAATAATCAGTATTATTTATAAAAGTTGCCCTAGTTCCCTACGAGTATATGTCATTAGTGAGACTCTCTAGGTTCATGCATATCCGTCACTAAATCCAATTTCGTGTACATAATCTACCCGCCCGTAAATTATGATGAACACGTATAAAATCTCTGAACCATACCAATCGAGGTCACTGTATACGTATAATCTTTCTGTCACAGGTATCCCGATTATCCCAGAGATATAGATATAAACGTCAAATCTCTATAGGTATAATCTCGTCGATGATTCTATTACCCATCTCTTAAAATAACACTTAGAACTGATTTCTACAGTGCACCACGGGCCCATGGATTTAACAGATTGCTAATTCCATAATGGATACCTATTCTCTGTAGACAAAACTGACAGATCATATCTTGATACACATAGGATATCCTGAGGATCAGTCCACACTCAACGAACAGGTGGAGGACTGATCTAAATAGATCGGTGACGTGACTGCCATCAAAGTGTGGATGATACATCATATATCCACAATGATATCTCAAGTTGAAGGATCACTATGCTCACTCAACCCGAGAAGATTCTTATTGACGTTGGTGTACCATCTATTAAGAATCTTTAATGAGTCGTTCAATATTTATCCGATATAAAAATCTATGTGTCGAGTCTCCCGAGACTCATGGTTCATAGAGAAACCATTAGAATCCAACATTTCAATATACGACACGTACCGGTCTCAGCGGGTTTACTTACTGACTAAGTAATTGTAAACCTTGACCAGGAACAGTTAAAGAATGATATTGTTATGATACTGTTCAATGTCAGTTGCGACGCTTTTGCAACTGTATCATAACCAATCATTCTATGGTCATTTACGTCTTTACCATATAATAAAATGATTTATATTATAGAAACTGTTTATTTTATTCACTAATAAAATATATACAATAGTATTTACAGGGAAATATATAAGAAATTGACGCTCAGAGCACCAACCCTAACAATATTCTCAGATAAGCTTGCCATTTTTTGTTAATATTGATGAATTGCAAGATTAAATCAATAGGAGAAATTGAAGATTAGAGAATTGATAATGAGAGAATTCAAGAAATTGAGAGAATTGAAAATTGGTGTGTTGAAAAAATGAAGTATATGACCCATATTTATACATTGTTGGATTGTTTTGTGATAACTAAATTGCCCCTAAAATTAGCTGTTTTTATTAATGTTATTAAGAGTAATTTAGTCATTTCATTTTATAAAAATAAAAAATAAAAAGGCAGCAGGGAGCAAGCCTTTGCTCCCTACTGCCGGGTGGCCCAACGGTTAGTAGCCGTTGGGCCAGGCATGTATTTGCATGCTGCAGCCGTTGGGATAAATGGTTCTAATCGAAATTGTACGGTTCCAGTTGGAACCGTTCGGTTCTTTTCGGTTCGGCGAGGGTAGAACCCTAACCAAACTGAAAAATTCGATTTCGATTTCGAAACCGAAACCGATTGGAATCGAAACAGTCGGTTCCTATCGGTTTATTTCTAGTTCGATTTCGATTCCGAACCAGAATCGTTGCCAGTTCTATTTGATAAATTACGATGGCCAATTCCGTTAGTAAAAGAGATGCCAACTTAAGGAGCAACGTCTGGGCGACCGATTACTGGGAAATGGGCGATAGAAAGGAATCATCGCTGAACTCCAAACTATTACGCTTTTTATTTCGGGATCAAATTTACCTAAGAAAATTTTCAATTGCCATTTTCCAATGGTTTTACTGATGGAATTAACCATCAATAATGTTGACCGTTGTTTTTCGTTCCAAGGGAAATTTGGGAAATCGACCCTTCGAACAAACCTCTTTCAAGCAATGAATTTGTTTGGTTAGTTGAAACTCAAAATAAACTTGAAAAGTAAACAAGAAAATCATAGAGATTTACGTAGTTCAGCGGAGAGTCTCTCCATCTTACCTCCACGGGAGAAAAATGGGTGTTTATGTTGGGGCAGTTGTGGAACCCCTAGGGTCGGATCTGTGCCTCACGCAGCGGAAGTGGGTCTAACCCAAGGATATCAAGGATATATATATTTTAAAATATTTTAATGAGAACTACATTCCGATACGAGTCCATAGGAAAAAACAGGGACCAAATCGGAGTCTAGAAACTCCAGAATGGAGAAAATGAAGTTTCAGTATTCGTCAGCCCTGGGAGTCGCGACGCGTTCAATGGGAGTCGAGACGCTCCAAAGTGTGAGAGCAACTCTGAGAGCTGAAAATCCCAGCATCGCAATGCGGAAGGATGGGAGTCACGACGCTTGTAGGTCTGATGCTTAGTGTCGCGACGTTAGAGGGTCAGAGTCGAGACGCTCACATGGGCAGTGACTAATTTGAACCTTTAAATCGATCCTAAACACTTTAAATTTTCTCATATCATTTCAACACACCTTAAAACTAATTTTAACATCAAAACCAACCACAACACATGTTATACAACTAACATACATGTATTCCAAATACATATATATATTTATTTGAATCAAAACATAAATCAATATAGAATCTCATTATGAAATGTCTCATGAACAATTCTAGTTCACCTAAAGGTGGTCAAGTGATTTTAGAATGGTAGTAATAGCTCTAAGCTTTAATCTAGAGTTCCAAACTCTTATTAATTGTTCAATGTCCAACATGAACATCTTTGACTTAATTAACAAGCATATTATGTTTATACTTCCAAAGCATCCTAACACAATATATTAGCCTTATTTCAACTTTAAGCTATGTAATCATGCATCTAATACATAATTCATCATTATATGTCTCACTAATGAAAAACTCACTAATGAAGAACATAGCTTAAGAGAATTTCAAACTTACCTAGTAAGCTTGATGCAAGATCCAATATACTTCTCCTTTGTTGAAATGGTTGAAGAACTTCCAAGGATTGACAAGCTTGACTCCAAGATCCAATCTTGATTACAATACAAGAAAGCTTCACTCCAAGATCCAATCTGGATTCCTCATTGTTGAAATGTTATAGAGATTTTCCAAAGCTTTTCTAAACATTTCTCTTCTCTAGGCTAATTTCTCCAAGAATTGCTTGTATATCGTTTTCTTAAGCTTTTGCTTTGCTTAATTAAAACCTTCATAAAACTTGCTATTTATAGCAAAACTTATACAATTTTTAATTAATAAAAGTTCTAATCAAATTTTATGCGGACTTAATCTAATTTGTCCAAATATGTATAATTAGGTGTGACTAATCTCCATTATCTACCACTTTGATTTAATCCAATTAAATCAAGACAAAGTTTATCAAATTGATTTGTTCATTGTCTACCACTTTGATATAATCCAATTAAATCAAGATAAATACACCTATTATTATATATTTATAATTACCAAAATATCCTATAATGACTGAGATATTTATGAAATTATAACAAAGCCCTTGTGTGATTTTGGATTAATCAAATTAATCAAATTGGGTCAAAGATTAAGAAATGGATTAGTTCAATGTTTGCCACTTTGATTTAATCCAATTAAATCAAGCCAAAACCACCTATTATTACATGCTTACAATTACCATAATATCCTCAAATGGTAAGGATAATTATGATTTTACAATTAAGCCCTTGTGTAATTGTTGAATTAATTCAATTAATCCAATTAGGTCAAAGTAAATAATCAATGTTATCCAATAACACTTGATTATCGTGGTTGATAATTATAATATCGAATATTATTTTTATCAAAATTAATCGGCTACCCAAGTGCTCAACGAGTACACTTCATATTGGGACTCTCTAAGTTCAGACACATTCGTCATATAAGCCTAGCTAATATGTACGCAATTCGGCCACCTCCGAATTCGTGAAGAACACGAACGACCTTTATGAACTATACAAGTCGAGGTCATAACATATGTTTAACAATCCCTCTGTCGTAGGCTATCTGAGTTATGCTTAGGAAATATAGATTACACTGTTAAGTTTCCGAGGCGCACATCTCATGTCGACATGTCCACAATTATTCATAACTGATGCGATCCACCCTAGGTGATCGACTTTGGCCAAAGCTTTAAGAATCGTGACTTTACTTACATGGATACCTAAACACCTTATGGTACACATATGAGCCGACAGATCCTATCTTGCTTTGCACTTGATTACTGAGTGCATCGGTCCACACCCAATGAACATCTAGAGCCCAGACCATGAAAGGTTTCTGATATATATGGCATCAGAGTATGGAGGATCTCACATAAAATCAATGTTATCCTATAGTTAAAGGATTGCATATGCTACTCGACTCAAGGAGATTCCTATTGACGGTGGTGTGTACTTCCAACTTTTAGGAATCACATGTGAGCCATTCAGTATTCGGTCTAACCAATATCCACATGTCTATATGAGTTTCCAAAGCTCATGGTACATCGGGTTTAAACCATTGGAACTCTAATTCCAATATATGACATGTGCTAGTCTTCTAGGTTATATGAATTCGACCGTATTCTGAAACCAATGACTATGAATATATATACTTTAAGAATAATTTACAATAGTAATAATTATCCCAATATCGGACCACCTAGTATCAAGTATTACTACAAGACTATTCTAAGGTCGATGTCATTCTTAGCATATCTATACATCAATCTAATACGTATAATGACAATACCATTAATAAGGTATGAAATGAAAAAGTAGTTATTTTTTTAATAAATAATAAAATGTACAATTCGGATTGACACTTCAAGCACCAACTCTAACAAACTCCCACTTGCTTAGTGCCAATCAGAATGATACCACAGTCTCATGTCCTCCACATGTTTATCAAATAACTTAGGAAGTAAGGCCTTTGTAAGTGGGTCTACTATGTTGTCTAATCCTTGAACCTTCAAGACCACTATGTCTTTCATTCAATAATCTCTCTAATTACGCGGTATTTCCTTTCCACGTGTTTAAACTTGGAATACCCTCTCGGTTCCTTAGCCTGCGTAATGGCTCCAGTATTAATCACAGTACAATGGGATTGAATTCGCAATGCTAGGCACAATACCAAGTTCTGTGATAAAATTTCTAATCAAAATAGCTTCTTTAGCAGCTTTTGAATCCGCTATAAATTCTGCCTCAGTGGTGGAATCAGTTGTAGAGCCTTGCTTTGAACAACGCTAACTAACCGCACCACCGTTAAAGGATGAATACGTAACTTGATGTAGATTTTCTATAATTTGGATCTCTCTGGAAGTCGGAGTCTGTATAACCCTTAACATGTAACTCATTTTCTCCATATATCAGAAATTTATCCTTAATACCCTTAAAATATTTCATGATATATTTCACGACTGTCCAATGATCATTACCTGGATCAGATTAATATCGGCTGGTCACACTGACGCTGAAACTGATGTCAGGTCTAGTACATAGCATAACATACATTATGCTTCCTATACAAGAAGCATATGGCAATTAGAAATTCTAAATATCTCTTCCTCGATCTGAGGTGCCATTTTCTTCGAAAGATGTATGCCGTATTGGAAAAGTAGATTTGCTGCCTTGCAGTTGGTAAAACAGTATCTTTCTAACATCTTATCTATGTACGTCGATTGCGACAACCCTATAAGCTTCCTAACTCTATCCTGGTAGAGTCTTATACCTAGTATATAGGAAGCTTCACCCATATCTTTCATGGAGAAGTTCTTGCAAAGGTAGGCTTTCACACTTTGCATCAATCCTATATCATTTCTAATGATAAGGATGTCTACATACAAGACTAAGAAAAACTGCCATGCTCCCACTCACTTTATTATAGACACATGGTTCTTCCTCGTTCTTGATGAATTCAGATAATCTAATTATCTCATCAAAACGAAGATTCCAGCTTCGGGATGTATGTTTAAGTCCATCAATAGACTTCTGGAGCTTACAAACCAAGTTTGAAGTCTAACTGGATACGAAACCCTTTGGATGTTCCATATAGATATCCTCTTCAAGGAATCCATTTAGGAAAGAGGTTTTCACATCCATCTGTCATATCTCATAGTCATGATATGCAACAATGGCTAAAAGAATCCTTATGGATTTTAGCATGGCTACTGGTGAAAAGGTTTCCTCATAGTCAATCCCAGGATGTTGAGTGTAACCTTTCGTTACTAGTTAGGCCTTAAAGGTTTCCACCTTTCCGTCGGACCCTCGCTTCATTTTGCAAACCCATTTACAACCTATAGGTTTAACTCCTTAAGGAAGTTCAACTAATACCCAAACTTGATTGTCATGTATAGAATCCATCTCGGATTTCATGGCTTCTTGTTATTTTCCCGAATCGATATCCAATATCGCTTCCTTATAAGTAGTCGGATCTGTTTCCTCCATTGTACATAGCATAGCATACATAATGCATCCAATACAAGAACCATATGGCAAGTTAGACATTCTAACTCTATTTTCCTCAGTCTAAGGTGCAATTTTCTTCGAAAGATGTATGTCGTATCGAAAATGTACATTTACTACCTTGCAGTTGATAAAACTGTACCATTGTAACATTTTATCTACGTACGTGGATTGCGACAACCCTATAAGCTTCCTAAATCTATCCCAATAGAGCATTATACCCAGTATATATGAAGCTTCACTCATGTCTTTCATGGAGAAGTTCTTCAAAGATAGACTTTCATACTTTGCATCAATCCTATATCATTCCCAATGATAAAGATATCGTCTACATACAATACAATGAATATTATCATGCTCCCACTAATTTTCTTATAAACACATGGTTCTTCCTCATTCTTAATGAATCCATATAATCTAATTATCTCAATAAAATGACGATTCTAGCTTTGGGATGCCAGTTTAAGTCTATAAATTAACTTCTTGAGCTTACAAACCAAGTTTGAAGTCTCTCTGGATACAAAACCTTATGGTTGTTCTATATAGATATCCTCATCGAGGAATATATTTAGGAACGTGATTTTCACATCCATCTGTCATATCTTATAATCGTGACATGCAATAATGGCTAAAATAATCCTAATGGAGTTTAGCATGGCTACTGGTGAAAATGTTTCCTCATAGTCAATCCTAAGACGTTGAGTGTACTTTTCGCTACCAGTTAGGCCTTAAAGGTTTCCACATTTCTATCGGGCCCTCGCTTCTTTTTAAAACTCATTTACAAACAATAGTTTAATTCCTTAGGAAGTTCAACCAAGTCCGAGACTTGATTGTCATGCATAGAATCCATCTCGGAATTCATGACTTCTTGCCATTTTCTCGAATCGATATCCAATATCGCATGTTTATATGTAGTCAGATATGTTTCCTCCAAGTGGAGAACATCAAGGCTCGCATCAGATGTTAGAAGCAATCTCTCAAGAGGCCTTGATATTTTATTCGACCTATGTAGATTTTGTGTTTTTGATCCTTCATCTAGTTGGATCTATGGTTCTATCCCAGGGTCCTCGATGTTATGATCAAACTTATCTAGTTCAATCTTTCTGCAATTCCCACTTTCTTTCAAAAATTTCTTTTCAAGAAAAGTGGAAAAAAGAGAAACAAACACATTTCGTTACTTAGAATCGTAAAATTGATATCCTAAAGAATTTTCAGGATATCCAACGAACCTATATTTATACCATCTGGGTGGTAGTTTATCCTGCTACGTGACTCTAACGTATACGGTGTTGGGTTCTCAAAGAACAAACCAAGATCATATTAAGCATGAAATCATGTGAATACGAAAAGAAGTATAGCGGAAATATACTCACTTTGAACGGTTATAGATATGTAGAGAACAAAAAATTTGCTCATTGTGAAGTTGCTCCTAACTCCTCTCTTTGATCTTGTGTTGAGCTCCAAGCTTTAGTTTTAGATTCCAAACTCATGGGAGTAGTAGTTCCCTATCACCTTTGTATGATCTTTGTGTGCTAGCACTTGTGATTTTTGAAGCAAAATCAAGAAGAAATGAAGCCAAGATTCACGCCATTTGAGAGGAAAAATGAGGCCAAGTTTCGGCCAAGGAGAGAAAAATGTGTGTGTTATAATTTTTGATTTTCCAAAATCAATAATAATCAATTACCAAACTCAAAGTTAGTAAAGGTCTTTCACAAGTCAAGCTTGTGTAGCCATCTCCAACAACTTACATCAACCAAAAAGTTAGATAAAGTTGACAAGGTGATGTGACTAGTGTGGGCCCCACTTGATTCAAAATCCGAGTGGGCCTGCAAACACATTCCGGGCTCGGGTTCGTTAATTCCGAATTACCGAATTTTCCGTTGCGACGTAATTAAATCAAATTTAATTAAATAATTATGCCTAGCAAAATTTCTATTAAAGTCGCTCGCGAATTATTTCTACATTAATTTGTTCGCCCGAATTAAAATCTAATTTTAATTCCGTTATGAAATTTAATTTCATTTAATATATCGAATAGATTATTTTATCGATTAATTCCAAATTAATCGTTCTCTCTCTATTAGTTGAATTTTATCCCAGATAAAATCTCGCCGTAATTAATACCAAATTAATTTTCTCTCTCTCATAATTAATCCTAGATTAATTATGTTCAAGTCATACGCCATCGGTGAATCTTCGGGAAACGACCCATGAGATCCCTGGATATGTTGGTAGTAAATCTGGTTATCGGACTATCCGAATACGTGCGTACCTCGTACCACGTTTTTACCGATTTACAAGACATAGTTGGCTTCTAGCAAAGCACCGTGCCTATCCAATTCTCCAGAAATATTCTTTTAAGGAATATGTAATATATGCCAGGCGTAGTATATGTAGTATTGCGTATTGCGATCCAGTATCGATATCACATGCTAGGCCTAGGGCTAGAATTGTCTGCCCCATAAGAAGCACATATCGGATCTCTGGTAACTGGTCTCTATAATCGGATAATCATGACCTAGTCATATTATCCCGATGACTGCAGTACTAAAGAGTACTAGTTCCGTATCCTACGTGATCATCATCTCCATATGACTGGAGTAATACTTTCATCTTCACATCACACCCAATACACTACGATTCTCCGTATACCCAGAAGAGGCGTACACAGAACCTGTTAAAAGCCCGGACGACAAAAACTAAAGTATACTGATTGTCGCAAGTATTAGCGATGCAAGTCTCATGTTAAGACCAAATACACATACCCTGATTCGGATTCCCATAGACACATAGTCATACTACAAATGGGATTCCGAGGGGTCTATCCAGAGCGAAGCTGTTTCCGTACCATCGGTAAACAGAACCTCCTATTACACTTGCATGAGTGTCCAATACCCAAATATATGAGAATTATGTCGTTACGCTTACATAACACGCACAAGTGTAATACTAGTATATCTGCATTATCGATGTCCAGTCTCGATAATACTACGACTAGGGATACTTAATGATTAAACCTTAGTGGATTATATTGTCTCATATCTTATTAATCTGGTACTAATCATATGGACTTTTATCATTTTTATATCACGGTAATCCAATTACAAATTATAAAAGAGCAATTTCCTTTGTCACATAGTTTATTTGTACAACAACACCATGCTCTGTACAAATAGTGATGCTATGGGTTATAATCGTCCAACAATCTCCCACTTGGCCTATAGCCAATCACTCAAGTGTCCTACAGCTGAACTATGTATGTGTCGCTCAAACTTCTACTGAGAAACTGCTTTCGTCAGCGGATTTACAAGGTTATCATCTGATGCGATTTATTCGATCATCACATCGCCACGATATATGATCCGGACGAATCAGATGAATTAGTCGAAGTACATACTTGGATCATTGATGAGACCGCGGTTCATTAGCCTCTGCTGTAGCCTAGCTCAGCTGCTAACATAACTACTCATAATCCAATTAGGATTATATAGATCCAAAGTGCTTCTATTGCTGCTTCAGCTGCAACAATGTTCCGATTTTGTTGTTTATTCGGCAACAGTATCTTGCTTGGAAGATTTCCAGCTTATTATTCCGTTATTCAAACTATGTAGTACCTTCATTACGACTTACAATCATTTTTTTCGGTTTGGAAACTTGCAACGGTGAACTCAGTCACTTCAAGTTCTCCTTCTCAATGTTTAAGAAATCATCCTCAGTTCGTCTAAGATACTTAAGGATGTTCTTAACATCAATCCAGTGACATCACCTGGATCGGCCCGATTGTGACTCTAAATGCTCAAAGCATATAAGACATCAGGTCATGTATATTTCAAAATGTACGAGTTCTCAGAGAGTGCCAACAACTTTTAGGTCTATCCCAGTAGATCCTTATTCCTAGAATAAAGGTTGCATCTCCCAAATAGTCCATGTAGAATTTTCATGTAAGCCAAACTTTCACCGATTATATTATGGGAATGTCATTTCCAAGAAATGATATGTCATCATTATATAGGACAATCATTGTCAGTGCGCTCCCACTAACCTTCTTATATACACAAGAATTATATTCGTTTTGAATTAAATCATATACCATTATGATCTTATCAAAACGTTGGTTCCAAGAACACAATGCTTGCTTCAATCCATTAATGGATCGATTTAACTTGCAAACCTTGTTTGCATGTTTTGCACGAAAAAACCTTCAGGATGTTGCATTCAAACATCCTCCAAAAGGTTTCCGTTTAAGGAAAGCGGTTTTAACATTTAGCTGCCATATTTCATAAATGAAACATGCAGCATTAGCAAGCATTATCCGAATGGATTTAATCATGGCAACGGATAAAAGGTTTCGTCGTAATCGACATCATGTTGATGACGATACCCTTTCTGTACAAGCTTAGCTATGTACATTTGTATGTTTCCATCCATGTATGTCTTCCTTGAAGAATTTAATACCAATAGGCACAATGCCTTCCGGTACATCAACTAGTGTCCAAACTTGTTTGGACATGGAATCCATTTCGGACTTCATGTCCAAACTTGTCATGGTACATCAACTATGTACATTTTTACTTTCCTCCCACTTACCACTACATATAGGTATTCCTCTTAGGAAAACCGCATGGAGAGAAACAATTACATTGTTTCCTTGTGAGTTGTATAAGTACTATACTTTGGTTTCCCTAGGACAACCTACAAATAGGCACTTATCCGATTTGGGTTCTAGTTTGGTATCATCCAAACATATGCCCAGCATTCCCAAATCTTCAGGAATGTGAAACCTGGTTTCTTTCCTGTTCATATCTAATATGAAGTCTGTCTAACAGATTTTTCATGGAACCTTATTCAAAATAAGTATTGCACTATTTAATATGTATCCTCAGAAGGAAATTAGTAGCTCAGAGCGACTCATCATCAACCTTACTATGTCCGACAAAGTTCGGTTTCTCTGTTCGGACACACCGTCAAATTGAGGTGTTCCGTGAGGAGTCCACTATGAAAGAATACCATACTCTTTCAAATAGTCGAGAAACTTACTGCTTAAGTATTTCCATCACGGTCCAATCGTGATTTTTTTAATACTCTTTCCGGTCTGTTTTTCTACTTCATGTCGAAATTCTTTGAATTTATCAAAAATTTTCGATTTGTGTTTCACAAGAAACACATAACCGTAACGCGATGCCACATCCGTAAAGGTTTTGAAGTTTTCATATCCACCTTTAGCTTAGCTAGACATGGGGCCACTAACGTCACTATGAACGAGGGCTAACATATCGGTGGCACTTGCACTTTTACCAAGTAAAAGATGTTTTAGGCACTTTGCCTAATAAACTAGATTCATAGACATCATTTGAATTAGAATCATATCCGTCATAGTATCCACTCTTCGAAATGGTGGATATACGAATCTTGTTAATGCATCCCAGATGACAATGCCATTTATAAGTCTTAACAGATTTATTCAGTTTGAGCTTTTGTTTGTCATATTATATGTTTGAGATTCATTTATATTCTAAATATAAATGTTGTTATTCATATCTAATGTGCTTATCTCAATATCATCTTTATAAACAAAACACTTAGTGTTCTCGAATATAAATGTATACCCGCAACGGGCTAAACTAGATACAGAGATAATGTTCCTAGTCAAACTAGATACATTATAACAGTTTCCTAATTTAAGTACATGCCCAAAGGGCAGTTCCAAAACTTAGGTTTCTATGGCCAAAACAGCGACTCCCGTCCTGTTTCGAACTTATAGGTTGATCTCAATTGAAGCCAGTCTCCTGCTTATCAGCAGATTGCGCACATCAATACATATATTTATGTACCACATCTAGTATCGAAAATCCAATTTTGAAACTAGTAGTGACCATGTTTATGACAAACATACTTGAAGCCGGAGCCTTGTCCCGTCTTCACTTCCTTCATTTCTGCCTTTGTCCATATGGCAGTCACACTTCCAGTGACCCTGTTTGCCACAGTTTAGGCAGACATCTTGGGATATGTCATTTGTCTTCCTAGAAGACTATGATGATTATGCCTTTGCCCATTTTTCATATCCCTAGAAGCCTTCGGCCAGGCCTTGACCCTCTGGGATGTTGAAGTAAGATGTGCATTGCGCTTCTTGCCCTTTTGCAAGCTCTGGCTCTGTCTCATTGAGCATAGCCATTAACTCTCCAAGAGTTTTCTATTGCAATTAGTACTTCTAAGATCTAAGAATATATCTATGAAGATCCTTCAATTTCAATATCATACTATTAAGATCTAATCCTTAGTTCTAACGAAGAAATTAAAGAGTCATTGCGGCAAGCATAACGGATTGAGCACTAAAGTTATTATCACCATAAGTCTTCCAAAGCTCATGCTCCACTATTTGCTCAACTTCGGGCTCAGGCCCGAGATGTCAATTTATCAAATAAAGTAACTTCTTGGCTCCCAGGACTATCCTGAGGTTCTATTCCCAATTTGAAAATTGAAGCGCTTGTAGGACACAGAAATCGGCGACGCTGTTTTAGGCTCGCGGCCTAGTTGGGAGTACAGAATAGCTCGCGGGGAACTAAACCGGAGAAATAACATGGAGTCGCCACCCGGTGTGAACCGGGAAAATGAGATTTAAGGCCGCACTCACCCCTCGCAAGGGAAGGCCTCAAACCGTTGGGTTCAGAATGGTCCCTTACTTATGTCACTTGTAACGATATGATTTGTGCAATAAACTAACTGAATCTACTCAACATGTATGCTCAAAGATAGCCTACATTTAAGTTCACATGCATAATAATAATAATGAAACCTATATCTAAGTTCGCATGCTTCAGAGTAAGTTGTCATAACGGAAAACACGCAATAACATACAATCATCACACAAGCATGCTCAATTATCTAATGCGGAAAATAAATAATAATCTAAGCATAAATATAAATCAAATCCCTAATATGATATAAAACAACCTAACCATGCATAAAGAAAGAAAATTATATCGACTAAACCATGCTTAAGATAAGTAACATGCTAACAACCTAATCATGCTCGAATACAATGTTGGATGAATGAAACATGTGTATCTCTCAAGCGGTACGTGACGTTATATCCCGAGTACAAACCGCACTACCATCCTTTCGGATTCGGCTATGGAATTTACGTCTGGGTTTCCATCCTATATACCACAAGAAAGAACACATATCCATTCATCCAACGGCCCAACATAAATCAACTAACGACTCTCATGCGAAGAAAATTTAAAAAATAATTAAAAGGCGAATGAATAAAAGAGGTGCCCTCAGGTCTAACCTTTTATGTCGCTTCTTGGAAGTGCGTTACACGGCCGTTGGAAGGGTTGATGATCCGCAACTCTTCCGGTTCACTAACTCAACGTTTTACTTCGCTGTTTCGCTGCTCGAGCTGCTGTTTTCACTCCATTTCGCTGCTGTTTCCTCGCTGATTTGCTGCTAGTTTATGCGGTGTTAAGGGCTAAAATATGGGCTGTTTTTGTGTCGGTTTTAGGGACTTAAGGGTTGCGATTTTGGTGATTTTTGAGAGGGTTTCTGGATGGTTTTTTGGTGCAATTTTGGGTTAGTTTATGGGCGATTTCAGGGGTGTTTTCCAAGTCTAAACTTGCGGCAAACTGGGCAATAGGGCTGGGCAGTGTGCGGCATTTTTTGGTGTGTGCAGTGGGTGCAAAAATAGTGCAGTGCAGGGAAGTTTTTGTGGCAGTTTGAGGTAGTTTGTATGGGGATTTTGGGGCAGTTTTGGGAAGTCTATGGGGCGGCTAAACTGGGTTGGACAGGGAGTGGGTGTGAGGGCTGTTTGTGAGGGTATATGTCACAGCAATGGAGGGTTTTGGTGGTTGGTGTGGATGGCAATGGAGAGGTTTTGGTGTGTGAGTTGTGCGGCAATATGAAGTGGGTTTTTGGGAGGCTTTTGGGCGTGAATATGCTCTAGGGTGTGTAGGTGGGTGAATGCCTCTTTTTATAGGCAAAGGGATGGAAGTAATCCTAGTTTGAATAGGAAATGATCTTCCAATGATGGTGACATCTCCTAATTAGTATCACATAAGGAATGAATCTCTCTAATTTAGGATAGTGATTGGTTTTGATTAGGAAAAGGGATTCATGAGATTTATTTTAATTAGGAAAGGATTTGGCTTGATTTTATGCATGTGTTAAATGTGATTTTGGCTAATTAGGAAGGCCATGGGCATGTGAGTGTGTGCATGGGCGTGGGCTTTGGGTTTTTGGTAGGCTTGGGTATTTGGGCTTGATGTATGGTTTGGTAAGTGGCTTATGGGGTTTTGGGCCGAGGATAAACTTTGAAACAGAGATCCAACGAGCAAACCGAAGCTAGACAACCGAATTAAATCCAACAAAAATACCAATTTCCAACTTTACCCTTCCAACGTCCGTTTCTCGCGACTTCCACAGTTTAAAAGGTAGTGTCTCCATACGAGACTCATCATAGGGACTTATATGCAAAAATGCAGTGCCTACACCGCTTAAAGACATTTTCACCCAGGATAATGTTTTAAACGCTAATCTTTCAGTTATCTTGATTCCAATAGTCCAACTATCCAATCAACGATTTCGGGTACAATCGAATATAATGATTACTATAGTCTAACTATATAATCAACTACTATTTGATTGGTTAAATTCAAATATATTTGATTACTATAATCCAATATATAATCAACTATAAATGAAGTAGTTTGAAAATAGTCCAACTGTTCAATTAAAACAACAATAGAATATTAGTCCAACTAATATATATAATTTTTTTAATGATGAAAAATTGAAATGAGCGTGTATTGGCAAGTTTTTAAACGAAATTGCAAATTTAATACTTGCCTCCGACTATTTTTCGGCGAGCCTCTAACCTTCTGTGGAGTACTCGGGAAACCTAGTTTCCTAGTGGGCTAGGATCCCGTTAAATAACACACAAACTTGACTTTGGCCAACAAGTTGTATAATATTTAACTAGTTAGATCTCTAAGATCAATTGTATCTCATCCAATTCCTAAATCCAGTCGGTGGACTTCCAAGTCCGAAACATATATCCAATATATGCCAATATATCTGATATATTCCCTAACATTTTTCCTCTAAATCAACTAAGCCTTGGCTTGGGCTCAACAAGCTTAATGATTCTAGTTAAGCGTGACCCATTGACAATGGAAAGCTTCGTAATCGAGGCCGATGAACAAGAAATTACCTTGACTTTGGCCAACAAATCACAACTTGCCCAAGGCATACGATATAGAACAAAGCCTTTATGATTCAAACACATCCGCGATGGACAAAGGTCTTGACTTTGGCCAACAAACCAGTGCCAATCTTGGATCTTGAGAATGAATCACTCAATGGAAGGAAAACGCTTAATATTTGTTGAGGGTTTTTCAGGTAAATTGGCAACTAATTTATTATCTTTGATTAAGTCTCATCATACACCCTTAAGCATGCATTCTAAAAGCATAATAAGGCGCAGTAAATAAATTAATAATGATATGTGGATGGATATCTCACAAATTGTTCCTACAACAAATCACTATCTTTCCTCTCCCCGGCTAGCACTATTCTAACTTCTACCCAATTACATAATACATCAAAGAAACCTCATTACATTGAGGGGAATTGGTGAGAAGAGAATTACAAAGAATCGAGAGATAAAGGCTGGACACACAGGTCCAATTTAATAAATTCTAAATTTATTACAACAATTTCCAAAATTGCCCTCACCCATCTAATATCCATCTGATATACATTATTCATACAACACATCCATGTATTCACACAAAGCATGTTATTCAATCAATCTAATCCAATTAATTAATCTTTGAGTTAAGTGATCATCCAATCTTCAAACAATAATTTGATTTGCGCGAGTCCAACTCGTTTAAGAATAAGTACTCAAAGTACGAATTCTTGAATTATATCGAACTACAATTTTAAATCCAATTTATTTTGTATTCAATAAAAATTAATTTTTTAATTCCAAATTAAATAATTACACTTTTAATGCGCCTTTACGACTTAGATTCTAAATCTAATCTTAATGGGTCTCAAAACCCAATTAACATCCAATGTTAATTTAATTAAAGTCCAATGGGCTTTCAATTAATTTCTTAAGGCATGGATTTTGGAAACCAAAGCCCAATAATGAATCACCATTTGTCATAAAATTAATTTTGGCTCATTAGGCTCAATTAAATTATTTAAAGGCCCATTTATTATATTTGGACTTAATGGAATGGTTTTAGGCCCAATTTGGATCCAATCCAATTGTCCTAAACCAACTTGGCCCAACCAAGCCCATTAGGCCCAACTACAACAATTTTAGCTCAATTCCAAATTAAGCCTAATTAATTAAATTCTAATATTCCAAATTCACAATTTAATTAATTAAAGTGTATTGCACTAATTAATTATTTAAATTAATATTTCCAAAACATCAATTTAATTAATTAATCATGCATTATTATATTCAATTCATGTCCAACACAATTGAAACAAAATCAACTCATTTACATGCTTCTTTGGTCACGGCAATGGAGGGATTTTTATATTAATTTTTTATTTCAATCCAATTAAATCACAAACTAATATATCCAAGCATTTAAACACATCCAATGGCTTAAAATCAAAATCACCATGACTTTAGGGTTCAAGTTACCATTCAGCCAAGCTACTCAATTTGGGGAAAAATAATCCAATTAATTTTTTTATAAAATTGATCATGCATAACACTTAGTTATCATTTTCTAAGCATACTCAAACAAACAATTTGATCAAATCATGCTCAAATCAAAAATACCCAAATCAAGATTATAAACCCTAAATCAATTTCATGCTCAAAATACGCTCTGATACCAATTGTTAGGTTCTCAAAGAACAAACCAAGATCATATTAAGCATGAAATCATGTGAATACGAAAAGAAATATAGCGGAAATATACTCACTTTGAACGGTTATAGATGTGTAGAGAACAAAAAATTTGCTCCTTGTGAAGTTGCTCCAAGCTCCTCTCTTTGATCTTGTGTTGAGCTCCAAGCTTGTAGTTTGAGATTCCAAACTCATGGGAGTAGTTTCCCTATCACCTTTGTATGATCTTTGTGTGCTAGCACTTGTGATTTTTGAAGCAAAATCAAGAAGAAATGAAGCCAAGCTTCACGCCATTTGAGAGGAAAAATGAGGCCAAGTTTCGGCCAAGGAGAGAAAAATGTGTGTTATAATTTTTGATTTTCCAAAATCAATAATAATCAATTACCAAACTCAAAGTTAGTAAAGGTCTTTCACAAGTCAAGCTTGTGTAGCCATCTCCAACAACTTACATCAACCAAAAAGTTAGATAAAGTTGACAAGGTGATGTGACTAGTGTGGGCCCCACTTGATTCAAAATCCGAGTGGGCCCGCAAACACATTCCGGGTTCGGGTTCGTTAATTCCGAATTAACGAATTTTCCGTTGCGACGTAATTAAATCAAATTTAATTAAATAATTATGCCTAGCAAAATTACTGTTAAAGTCGCTCGCGAATTAATTCTAAATTAATTCGTTCGCCCGAATTAAAATCTAATTTTAATTCCGTTATGAAATCTAATTTCATTTAATATATCGAATATATTATTTTATCGATTAATTCCAAATTAATCGTTCTCTCTCTATTAGTTGAATTTTATCCCAGATAAAATCTCGCCATAATTAATCCCAGATTAATTTTCTCTCTCTCATAATTAATCCTAGATTAATTCTGTTTGAGTCATACGTCATCAATGAATCTTCGGGAAGCGACCCATGAGATCCCTGGATATGTTGGCAGTAAATTCGGTTATCGGACTATCCGAATACGTGCGTATCCTGTACCACATTTTTACCGATTTACAATACATGATTGGCTTCTAGCAAAGCACCGTGCCTACCCAATTCTCCAGAAATATTCTTTTAAGGAATATGTAATCTATGTCAGGCATAGTATACGTAGTATTACGTATTGTGATCCAGTATCGATATCACATGCTAGGCTTAGGGCTGGAATTGTGTCTGCCCCGTAAGAAGCACATATCGGATCTCTGGTAACTAGTCTCTATAATCGAATAATCATGACCTAGTCATATTATCCCGATGACTGCAGTACTAAAGAGTACTAGTTCCGTATCTTACGTGATCATCATCTCCATATGACTGGAGTGATACTTCCATCTTGACATCACATCCAATACACTACGATTCTCAGTATACCCAGAAGAGGCGTACACAGAACCTGTTAAAGCCCCGGATGACCAAATCCAAAGTATACTAATTGTCGCAAGTATTAGCGATGCAAGTCTCAGGTTAAGACCAAATACACCTACCCTGATTCGGATTCCCATAGACACATAGTCATACTACCAATGGGATTCTGATGGGTCTATCCAGAGCGAAGCTGTTTCCGTACCATCGGTAAACAGAACCTCCTATTACACTTGCATGAGTATCCAATACCCAAATATATGAGAACTATGTTGTTACGCTTCCATAACACGCACAAGTGTAATACTAGTCTATTCTGCATTATCGATGTCCAGTCTCGATAATACTACGACTAGGGATATTAATGATTAAACCTTAGTGGATTAATACTGTCTCATATCTTATTAATCTGGTACTAATCATATGGACTTTTATCATTTATATATCCCGGTAATCCAATTACAATTGATAAAAGAGCAATTTCCTTTGTCACATAGTTTATTTGTACAACAACCATGCTCTGTACAAATAGTGATGCTATGGGTCATAATCGTCCAACATGCGAGACAACCCCAAATCTTTAAATATCTAAGACTTAGATTTCTACCGTACCATATCTTATATAAGGTCATAAAAACATCTTTCAATAGAACTCTATTAAGTATGCGGGCATCAGTAAGTAAAGCATAATCCCAAAGGTGAGATGGAAGATCTATATAGCTCATCATAGATCGTACCATATCCAATAAAGTATGATTTATCCGCTCATACATACCATTGTGTTGAGGAGTATCTGGTCGGCTATATTGAGTGAGAATATCATTCTCTCATATGCCATAATTCAGTATTATTTAATTCAAATTTTTTACTTGTATTTTCCTCTACATTAAACACATTTTTATATGTTTCCAAAACATAATTACCGTTAGATAAAGAACATTCACATATCAAATGGTTGTATTTATCAAATAAACATAAAACAAATCTTTAATGTTTATTTTATATCCCTATTTATCCAATATCGTTAAAGATATTATCTGTCTGATAAGAGATGATACATAATAACAGTCATGTAAAATTAATTTACATTCATGAGGGAGATCTAGAATAATTGTTCCTATAGCATTGACATCAAATATCTCGTCATTGCCAACTCTAAGCTGGATCTCCCTTTCGTTCAACCTTTTTTTAACTCTCATGGCTTCCATGGAGTTGCAAATATGAGTGGACAACCGGTTTCTAACACTGAACCACTATTTGCATTCAAGGCTAATGAGATGTCAATAATAAGAGAAATACAAAGCGTACGTGGGGTTTCTTCTTTTCTTTTCAGCTCTGGACAATCACGTTTCCAATGTCCAGACTTCCGGCAATATAAACATGTATCACGAGCTACACGCGATTTTGCAGTTTGTTTCTTGAAGTCTTTCTTCTTATTTCCCATTTTAATCTTCTCAGACTTCCTATAAGTCTTTTAAGAGCTTGCTCCACCATGGAGGTACAAAGTGAGATTCCATTTCTTCAAATCTTGTTCCGTCGAGTGTAACATGTTGTGAAGCTCTTCATATGTGGCTTGCTTCGAATGCATCACAAAGCCAACATATGTACCGAGTAAAGAAAATATAATCAGATTTTGGCCTAGCCTCTCTTATATCATAATATCATTTCGTTCCAAATATCAGATCTGGTCAATAATGTTCAAAACATGAATGTTATCTGCTCCTTCATCCTTGAGCTTAGTATGGAATAATTCCTTAGACCTTCTATATATCTCAATTTATTAATTTGCTTCGAGCAACTCCTTGAGTGTTCTCATAATGTTCCAAGCATTTGGTACATCTATGTACTGTCTAAGCAAATCAAGAATAATTTTGACAAACATTGGATTGAGCGTAACATACCTCAATCGTTCTAACTATAAGATAAGACGATTGTTCATCTCCTACTCTAAGTATTTTGAGACTCCTTTTAGTTTATTAGAATCCAAAAGTCATACTAATGGATTTGCGACAACCTTCTGCAACACAATAATTAAACATTAGCAGAATATTTTCATTTCAATATAAGAACATTAATATGAATATGGATTTTAAATCTATTAGTGCTCTCCCACTATTTTACGTAATTCCATAATATCCATTTACAGAAAAATAGAAATTTGACAATCAAAATTTCATAGTAGGAAATGGATCCCATGATATTTACTACAGTCTCACAATAATGAAAGTCTTGGCCTTCATAAACTCATTAGGTAGATCTCAAAGGTCAATCACATCCATGTGACTCCTTAGTTTGATCTTGAACCGTTTCTTATCCTCACAATAATGACGGTATTGGATTAAGACGTGTTCCAGATGTATACTTGTCAATGTGCACTAATGAGCTTCGTAAGTATACCCTCACAATAAGGACAGTGTTGGGTGACTAGATCAACTCATCACGCTACATCTAATGTTTTACCGGAGCGACCTAAGTTCTGACCATTTATACCCTCACAATAATGATGGTATTGAGCATAAGTAATAAGAACTCATTCATCTCTGTATTGGCAAGACGAACCATCCAATAATGCTCCAATAATATTAATATTATTACTTAAAAGTAATCACCTAATCACGAGAGATTTATGGCAATCAAGTCATTAATATTTTTATTTTTTTGGAATCGTTGGAAACCCCGCCGCCAAACCACCATTCTGGACTTAAGCGGAGTAGGTAAAATCCTTGGTTGTCCCAGAATCTTACAGGAACCACACTCACTGGATTCGAACTCAGGACCTCAAGGTCAGATTCTGAGCCATACACCACAAAGCCATTAAAATGTTTGGGTCAAAATAAAAATTTTAATTTAAAACATGCAATGCATATTGTAGGAAACAGAAATCGGTGACGCTGTCCCAGGCTCGCGGCCCGGTCGGGAGTACGGAGTAGCCCGCGGGGGACTAAAGAGGAGAAATAAAATGGAGTCGCCACCCAGTGTGAACTGGGAAATGATTTAAGGCCGCACTCATCCCTCGCAAGGGAAGACCTCAAACCGTTGGGTTCGGAATGGTCCCTTACTTATGCCTCTTGTAATGAACGACTTTAAGCGATAATATAACCAAGTCTACGCAACATATATACGCAATAATAACCTACATCCAAGTTTACATACAACCTATATCTAAGTCCGCATACAACCTATATCTAAGTTTGCATGCATAAAAGTAAGTGAAATAAAGGCAAGCACACAATCTCATGAACACATTAAATAGATAAATACAGAAATATAAATAGATGATATCTAAGCGTAAATAATGAAATGATATGATTAATCATGTAGTGCAAAATAAATGATCAAAGAAGCAAACATGCATGAAATGTGACGAAAAGAAGTCTGTGCAATGTATGTGCATTCGTATAGCGTTTAAAACGCGTTCAAACGGTAAACAGAATGTCCGCGTTCATATAGCATTCGGAAACGCGTTCGAACGGGACAAGGCCTGATGCATGATAAAACATAATACGTGCGCGTTCGAGTAGCGTTCTGAAACACGTTCGAACGTAAATGAAACAGAATGTTCGCGTTCGTATAGTGTTGGAAAACGCGTTCGAACGGAGTAAGACCTGATGCATGATAAAACAAAATAGATACACGTTCGAGTAGCGTTCATAAACACGTTCGAATGGAATGAGGCAAAATGTATACGGTCGTTTAGCGTTCGGAAACGCGTTCGAACGAGATTACCAAAATGGCATCTGAAATGACACAAACACATGCATGGATAAACAAATACATAATGTAGGACCTCGTATGCCCGATTGAAATTATTTCACATTCAATCGAGTGTACTTCGTCCGGCGCGGTAAAACATCGTGGTAAAGGTAGCCTTTAGG
This sequence comes from Zanthoxylum bungeanum, assembly GCA_019454045.1. Taxonomy (NCBI): domain Eukaryota; kingdom Viridiplantae; phylum Streptophyta; class Magnoliopsida; order Sapindales; family Rutaceae; genus Zanthoxylum; species Zanthoxylum bungeanum. The sequence continues at coordinate 99,802 of SKCR01029698.1, read as the reverse complement.
CAATTCTGTCGAATGGAGAACCTTTAATCCACCCTAGTTAGCCCATGTGCACTAGATCACAATGCATGAATAAACAAAGAGATAATATGCGAAAAATAAATAACGAAATAATAAAAGGCGCGACAAAATATCATGGTAAAAGGTAGCCTTTTAGACTTTTTATCAAATAGAGGACCTTTAAACCAACATAATTAGCCCATGCGCATCAAGTAACAATGCATAGAAGATAAATAAAGCAATAATATGGGACCTTGTATGCCCGATTGAACATATTTCACATTCAATCGAGTGTACCTCGTCCGTCGCGGCAAAACATCGTGGCAAAGGTAACCTTTAGGTATTTCCCTCGAATAGGGGGCCCTTAATCCACCCTAGTTAGCCCATGCGCATTAGATTAACAATACAGAAAAAACACATAGAAAATAGATAGCAGAACAATGAACACAATAATGCCTAAGACATGATAAAGGAATATATCCAGAATGCCCGCGTTCGTGTAGCGTTCGGAAACGCGTTCGAACGGGATGGCGAAAATGGAATCCATAATGCAGTAAACACATACGGGAATATTTCCCCAAGCGGTACATGGAGCTGTATCCCAAGTACAGACCGCACTATCGTCCATTCGGATTCGACTACATAATTTATGTCTGGGTTTCCATCTGATATACCACGAGAGGCAACATTCAAGCGTTAACACAATGCAATCATAAAAATGGACATGAAGTATGATAATGCATATAACAACACATAAACAAAGAAAGAAACATGCAGAATGATAAAGAGCTGATTATATGAAATAAATGTGCGATAAATACATAAAGGAACGTTAAAGAAAGATGTGACCAAGAATTTGGTCATCTTTGATATAGGACCTCGCACACCGGTTGGACATATTTCATGTCCAACCGAGCGTGTCGCATCCAAACTACAAAATAAAAAGTGCCCTCAGGTCTTACCTTTTAAGTCGCTCCTCGGAATTGCGTCACATCGTCGCCAGAAGGGTTACTGCTCCGCAACTTTTCTGGTTTTCTGGTCCACTATTTTCCTTCACCGTTCCGCTATTTTTACTGCCGCTTTCTCGGACTTTCCTCGTTGTTTTTAGCTGTTCATTTGCCGCTGTTTTTCCGTTGTCTTTGCTACTATTTGGTGGTTATTTTTAGGACTCGTTTTGATGATTTTAGGACTGTTTTAAGGACTATTTTAGGGGTAATTTTCGGTGATGTAGGGGACTGTTTTGGGCTGCAGTTTTCGGTAATGTAGGGGGGTGTTTTGGGTGTGATTTTCGGTAATGTAGGGGCTGTTTTGGGGGTAATTTTCAGTGGTGCAAGGGCTGGTTCTTGTTGTAATTTTCGGTGATGCAAGGGTTGGTTCTTGTTGTTGTGTTTGCGTGAATGAGCTCTAGAGAGATGAGTGAATGTCTAGGGGGGAATAGGGTTGGCTTGGGTCTCTTTTTATAATGGTGAGCCTAGGGTTTCCTTGTGTGTGTATGTCTTAAAAAAAAGAATAAAATCAAGTAAATATGGGGTGTATTTAATTTAATTATTTAAGGAAGTGATCTTGTGTATTTTTGGAGGGGGAATATCTTTAAGTTGGTAGGTGATTTATTTAGATTGGTTTTAAATCCTTGGTAATTAGGAAGGTGATTTGTTTGGATTTTATTTGATTTGATTTAGTTTGATTGGATTTAATTTGATTAGGAAGGTGATTTGTTTGGATTTTAACATGTGTTAAATGTGATTTAAATATTTTGGATTGGGCTTGTGGGCTTTGGGCATGTGGTTTGGTTCTTTAGTGGGCCGAGGCTTCAATGAAATAGAAATATCGATGGTCGTTTGAAAGCGTTTCCAGACGCTAAATGAACGCCCGCAATCTGTTCTCCGTTTGAAAGTTTTTCTGAACGCAGCACGAACGTACATGCAGTGAACATGCGAATTAAATCTGACGACGTACTTATTTTGAATTTCCCCTTCCGACGTCCGTTTCCCGCGACTTTCGCAACTTATCGGGTAGTGCCTCCATACGAGGCTCATCATTGGGCTTTCATGCAAAAATTCAAGTGTCTACAGTCGCCCCCACTTTGATGGGACTTGTGCAGTGTGTGACAATGACAATCCTATCAAAGTCATGGATGCATTTTTTTTACTTACCTGGCTTTCCAGCTGTTGCCGAACTTACATGTTGTTTTGTGACGCTTCGAACTGAGTTATTTTGGTGACGAGGTGCTGCGACCCCTGGGTCTTGTTCCCGAACCACCGAGTGGGTCTTGTTCTCGAATTAAATTGAGGATCTTGTTCCCGAATTGAAATGTGGGTCTTGTTCCCAAATTGAATTGTGGGTCTTGTTCCCGATTTGAATTGTGGGTCTTGTTCCCGATTTGAATTGTGGGTCTTGTTCCCGAATTGAGTTGAGAGTCTTGTTCCCTGAATTCAGCTGAGGGTCTTGTTCCCGGATTGAGCTGAGGGTCTTGTTCCCGGATTGAAATGTGGGTCTTGTTCCCCAATTAAATTGTGGGTCTTATTCCCGAGTTGAATTGTGGGTCTTGTTCCCGATTTGAGTTGAGGGTCTTGTTACCGAATTGAGTTGTGGGTCTTGTTCCCGAATTGAATTGTGGGTCTTGTTCCCGAATTTAATTGTGGGTCTTGTTCCTGATTTGAGTTGAGGGTCTTGTTCCCGAATTGTTGTTGTGGGTCTTGTTCCCGAACTGTTTGTCTTTGTCACTTTTCTTCAAAACCTGTGAAAAAACAAGATAAAAATTGCGTGCATGTGACGTGTATGCATGTATGCAAGGATGTGTTTCCTATTCCACTGGGTTAGGCCTTCCTTGTGCTCTCTGGCGCCCTTCGCCTACTAATGTCTTTGGTCGCCCCCTGGGCCTGCTTACAGTTTCCTTCTGCCAGTTCTCTTCTGGTGATTGCTCAGTTCTCTTTGGTTTCATAGCTCAAGATTCCATTATGTCCCTTATTCGCGAGGTGGTAGACTGGTCGCCCCCAGACTTGGTTTAGCTTTTTGTTCTTCGCTTCTTGCATTGAAGTAGATCATGTGATGTGATGTTTCCATACCAACATACTATACTGTCTCTTACGAAATATTCCCAATAGTTATACATATTGTTGCCCTCAAAGGATGCCCAGTGTCAAAACCGGAGAACCTTCAAAGTACTCGATGTAACTCAAATCTGACTGTTTGAATAAATGATCTGAACCAGACTCAAAGTGTGTGTGTGTGCTAAGGTTCTTTTACAGCTTGATCCTTGGGTAAGCCAACTCAATGATTTTGTCTCAAAGAACGGGATCGATGGGTCAAAACCAACCTAGATGTCTTGATCATGCTCTGTAAATACTTCTCCGTACTCAATATGATATGGCTTTCTTTTCATTTTCTTTTGTCTTTTTTTCGTCTTTTTTTTTACAACACACCTACCATTTAAAGTAGCATTTCTCCTCATGGTGGTCCTAATCCTCGCCCATGGGTAGCTTCACGCTTATCGGCTATAGGTGGTTTATATTTTATTCTTTAGAGACTTTTCTTTTGTTTCCATCTATACCACATATCGTAACACAAGTAAGTCAGGATGGACATCTAAGCGAACAGTCATTCATCAATCCGCACTCTCTTCAACTAGTCACTTTGCCGACTACTCAGGCTGTCACCGCTAAGATCCTATAATTAAGTGCTCGTGAGTCTAGTCAAGATCAACTTCTCAAAATATCGGATGAGAATACCTCTCACACTTATCATTTCTAAGGTTTCGCCCTAAAGCAAACAATTTCATCATCGGACTCATGCTTAACTATTGAGGAAAAGACTCGAACAAGTAGGCAAAATCAATGTCTTTATTATAAAAAAAATGCAGGATTGTAATCAAATAAACCAGGGAAAACATCTTCATCGTCTACAACATTGCCTTCTTCCTTAGCCTATGGTTCTTCACTGCTGCCATCCCCTATCCCCATGCAAGAAGCTTGGTGGTTGAGAGTTTGGAGGACAAATGTTTCGAGTAGGCCGGAGTTGATCATGTAAGTGGGTGGTGGAACAGAGTGGTAGTTAGGTATATGATTTCTGTGTGTGTTGGGTTGTTCTTTTTCTGGGTCGGGTATTTTATTAGCGTCAATGAGGTTTTGGATCTCATGCCTAAGGTGGGTGCAGTTGTCTGTTTCGTGGCCTTTTTGCTGGTGGAAGTGGCAGTATTGGTTTAAGTCGAAGTAGTGGGGCACATGGTTGGGAATTGGTCTAGGTTTTAAAGGTTTCAGGAGTCCTTGTCCTTTCAACTTCTCAAGCACCTTTGACAGAGGCTTACCAAGGTTGGAGAATCGCCTATTTTTGACGGCAGCGACCTCAACAGTAGCGGGCTTGGTCTCAGAAGGCCCCCCGATGGTCCTCCTATTCTAGACATAGAACTTCCTATTCTCAGCATCTTCTTCCTCAACATCCATAACAGTCTCCCTCAACTGTCGAAAGTCGCCAATCATAGAGGTCATCCTCCCCAGTTTGCCGTAAATAGAAGGTTTAGTACCCTTGATGATCATCTTGATCTGGTCCTTCTCCGAGGGCCGAGTATGCATCTTCAAAAGCTGGCTCCACCAGCGATCTACATAATCCTTGAAGCTCTCATCCGGCTTCTGTTTGGTATTCTCCAAGTCACGAAGTGACAAGTCGATCTCCAAATCTGTGACATACTGTTTCAGAAAGGCTTCTGCTAATACCCTCCAATCATCATTGACCTTTCTCTCCAGGCCATGATATCATACCACGGGTGCCCCTTCAAGCGACATCCCAAACATCTTCTGAACCTGACGCTTCGACAGACCCGCCGAACTTATCACAGAAACATACTGTTGGAGATGGACCCTCGGATCCTCGTTCCCTTTGAACTTGGCTATGTCACGCATCTTGAACTGAGAGGGCAGCTGCTCCTCAAAAGTCATCGCATCATAGTCTAACAAATCTTCATGTTTACCCTTAAGCTTACGGGTAACTGACTCTGCCTGATCCCTGAGTTTCTACAATTCTGCCTGAGACCCGGCTACCCTTCACGCGGCATAGTCATCCATGTCATCATCAAAAGCTGGGATCTCATCACTCACCCTATTCGGAGGCTCTTCATGCCTAACATTCTCAGAGCTTCATGCCCCTCCTGCACGGGGCACTGCCATATTGGCCACAGCGGCAGTCAAAGCTTGCAACTGCTCAGTAATCTTAGTGAGATTAGTCTCCAACTGATCCATGCGAGAACCTTCATTATCGGACTCACTCATGTTTGCTAACGGTCTTTTGACGAGTCTTCCTTCCTCTATAACCCAACGGAAATCTATGGCGGCTTTAAGACTATGAGTTAGGATGGTACATGTATGCGTGCGATGCATGAAATATATAAAACACATGAGGTAATCAAACAGAATATATCCTTCCGACTTTATTTCTCCCGCACTCGTGATAAGCCTTTTTTTTGTTCTAAGTACGGCTTACAAAATCGCTCTCTCCTATGCTACGGGGTGAACCTCGGTTACCTTGGTCTCTTTCCATCGGTAAAAGACAAAGACCGCCCATTAACAACATGGACTAAGCCGATTATGGGATCATGCCATTGTCTAGGAACGACGAATTGGGCTTTCGGTAACCGCGGTCATGAGGATGAACTTAGAAGCATCCAAAAGTATACAAATATGTCGTAACAAGGCGTATCCTTTCTGGATGAAAGCCAGTACGGATATCGAACTCATGCTTCTAGCATATTTGGATCATGTTTGGACTTTCTAAGCCCATCAAGGTTTTCATACAAGTTGGCCCATTGTCATTTCAAAGCATTCAATCATATTATTGCGAGGTGTAAACTTGTTCCAGTTGAAAAAGGCCCAACAGGTTTACACTTTTTGCAATAACGTGGCTCAACAACTTCAAATGATAGGAGGCCCAAACACAAAGTGGCCCATCGGTATTTCTGAAGTTTTCGGCCCCAATTGTCATAAGACACAAACTCGTCCCGGTTTAAATGGCCCAACAAGTTCACATATCATGACAAGAAGTCCAACTGAATCCAAATGATGATGGTTCCAAACACAAGCAAATAGGGTGGCTTCTATAGGTCATACAACTATGGCTCACATGCGGGTTTATATGAGTATAGATAAAGGCTATTGCCGGTGAAGGATTGCCCACAACTAGGTCTCCCCACTCAAGGGTTCGAGCGACCAAGTGAGCGCACATTTTTTATACCCTAAGGTACGTGCCAACCAGTGATGATACCATATAACGATCTGCCGCTTCGAGCGAAAACGACTTCATGATACATGAATAACTGTCAAATGGATTTCTCTATTGAAAATTCCCTAGAGGGAGGGTGGAGCAAACTCTCTTAAATACCCTTGCCTCCTAGGCTCTTATCGCCTTGGTGACAGGAATAAACAACAGATCATCCAAATTAATCCATCACTTTAGATAAATATCTAGATGTCTTCACAGCTTTTCCTTTTGGCTATAAAAAGGTAGTGAGTGAAGGAAGACACCAAATCATTGTCTAACTCCAATATTACTTTAGGTTAAATCGACTTTAGACAAGGTTAACTAAAGCACAAATCACAAATATTACAAGACATTATTTCAGGGCCATTTCTTTATCCCCAGTAGAGTCGCCAGACTGTAGGACACGGAAATCGGCGATGCTGTCCCGGGCTCGTGGCCCAGTCGGGAGTATGGAGTAGCCCGCGGGGGACTAAACCGGAGAAATAAAATGGAGTCACCATCCAGTATGAACTGAGAAATGATTTAAGGCCGCACTTACCCCTCGCAAGGGAAGACCTCAAACCGTTGGGTTTGGAATGGTCCCTTACTTATGCCTCTTGTAATAAACGGATTTAAACGATAATATAACCAAGTCTACGCAACATACATACGCAAGAATAACCTACATCTAAGTTTGCATACAACCTATATCAAAGTTCGTATACAACCTATATCTAAGTTTGCATGCATAAAAGTAAGTGACATAAAGGCAAGCACACAATCTCATGAACACATTAAATAGATAAATGCGGAAATATAAATAGATGATAATTGTCTAAGCGTAAATAATGAAATGATATGATTAATCATGTAGTGCAAAAGAAATTATCAAAGAAGCAAACATGCATGAAATGTGATGAAAAGAAGTTTGTGCACTGTATGTGCGTTCGTATAGCATTTGAAACGCGTTCAAACGGTAAACAGAATGTCCGCGTTCGTATAGCATTTGGAAACACGTTCAAACGGGACAAGACCTGATGCATGATAAAACAGAATACGTGCGCGTTCGAGTAGCATTCTGAAATGCGTTCGAACGTAAATGAAATAGAATGTTCGCATTCGTATAACGTTCAGAAACGCGTTCGAACGGGGTAAGACCTGATGCATGATAAAACAAAATAGATATACGTTCGAGTAGCGTTCATAAACGCGTTCGAATGGAATGAGGCAGAATGCATACGTTCGTTTAGCGTTCGGAAACGCGTTCGAACGAGATTACCAAAATGGCATCTGAAATGACACAAACACATGCATGGATAAACAAATATATAATGTAGGACCTCGTATGCCCGATTGAACATATTTCACATTCAATCGAGTGTACTTCATCCGACGCGGCAAAACATCGTGGTAAAGGTAGCCTTTAGGCATTTCCGTCGAATGGAGGACCTTTAATCCACCCTAGTTAGCCCATGCGCACTAGATCACAATGCATGAATAAACAAAGAGATAATATGCGAAAAATAAATAACGGAATAATAAAAGGCGCGGCAAAATATCGTGGTAAAGGTAGCCTTTTAGACTTTTTCTCAAATAGAGGACCTTTAAACCAACATAATTAGCCCATGCGCATCAAGTAACAATGCATAGAAGATAAATAAAGCAATAATATGGGACCTTGTATGCCCGATTGAACATATTTCACATTCAATCGAGTGTACCTCATCCGGCGCGGCAAAACATCGTGGCAAATGTAGCCTTTAGGCATTTCCCTCGAATAGAGGACCCTTAATCCACCCTAGTTAGCCCATGCGCATTAGATTAACAATACAGAAAAAACACATAGAAAATAGATAGCAGAACAATGAACACAAAAATGCCTAAGACATGATAAAAGGAATCTGTCTAGAATGCCCGCGTTCGTGTAGTGTTCGGAAACGCGTTCGAACGGGGGCGAGGCAGAATGTGTGTGTTCGAGTAGCGTTCGGGAACGCGTTCGAACGGGATGGCAAAAGTGGCATCCATAATGCAGTAAACACATGCGGGAATGTTTCCCCAAGCGGTACGTGGAGTTGTATCCCAAGTACAGACCGCACTACCGTCCAATCGGATTCGGCTACGGAATTTGTGTCTGGGTTTCCATCCGATATACCACGAGAGGCAAAATTCAAGCGTTAACACAATGCAATCATAAAAATGGACATGGAGTATGATAATGTATATAACAACACATAAACAAAGAAAGAAACATGCGGAATGATAAAGAGCTAATTATATGAAATAAATGTGCGATAAATAGATAAAGGAACATTAAAGAAAGATGTGACCAAGAATTTGGTCATCTTTGATATAGGACCTCGCACACCCGGTTGGACATATTTCATGTCCAACCGAGCGTGTCGCATCCAAACTACAAAATAAAAAGTAATAAAAAGTGCCCTCAGGTCTTACCTTTTAAGTCGCTCCTCGGAAGTGCTTCACGTCGTCGCCGGAAGGGTTACTGCTCCGCAACTTTTCTGGTTTTCTGGTCCACTATTTTCCTTCACCGTTCCGCTATTTTCGCTGCCGCTTTCTCGATATTTCCTCGCTGTTTTTAGATGTTCCTTTGCCGCTATTTTTCCGTTGTCTTTGCTACTATTCGGTGGTTATTTTTAGGACTGGTTTTGATGATTTTAGGACTGTTTTAAGGACTGTTTTAGAGGTAGTTTTCGGTGATGTAGGGGACTGTTTTGGGCTGCAGTTTTCGGTAATGGAGGGGGGTGTTTTGGGTGTGATTTTCGGTAATGTAGGGGATGTTTTAGGGGTAATTTTTGGTGGTGCAAGGGATGGTTCTTGTTGTAATTTTCGGTGATGCAAGGGTTGGTTCTTGTTGTTGTGTTTGCGTGAATGAGCTCTAAAGAAATGAGTGAATGTCTAAGGGGGAATAGGGTTGGCTTGGGTCTCTTTTTATAATGGTGAGCCTAGGGTTTCCTTGTGTGTGTATGGCTTAAAAAAGGGAATAAAATCAAGTAAATATAGGGTGTATTTAATTTAATTATTTAAGGAAGTGATCTTGTGTATTTTTGGAGGGGGAATATCTTTAAGTTGGTAGGTGATTTATTTAGATTGGTTTTAAATCCTTGGTAATTAGGAAGGTGATTTGTTTGGATTTTATTTGATTTGATTTAGTTTGATTGGATTTAATTTGATTAGGAAGGTGATTTGTTTGGATTTTAACATGTGTTAAATGTGATTTGAATATTTTGGATTGGGCTTGTGGGCTTTGGGCATGTGGTTTGGTTCTTTAGTGGGCCGAGGCTTCAATGAAATAGAAATATCGATGGTCGTTCGAAAGCGTTTCCAGACGTTAAATAAACGCCCGCAATCTGTTCTTCGTTTGAAAGTGTTTCCGACCGCAACACGAACGCACATGCAGTGAACATGCGAATTAAATCTGACGACGTACTTATTTTGAATTTCCCCTTCCGACGTCCATTTCCCGCGACTTCCGTAACTTATCGGGTAGTGCCTCCATACTAGGCTCATCATTGGGCTTTCATGCAAAAATGCAAGTGTCTACACATATCCAATATGACTTATGCATAATTAAATTAAAATTAAAGAGACATAGATTCATATACATGTCAAACATGCAACATGTGTTGTGTGGTTAAAACCTGCTCTGATACCGTTCTGTTGGGGTGGCTGTGGGACCCCTCGGGTAGGATCGGTTTCCCGCGTAGCGGAAGTGGGTCTAACCTGTGGATATCAAGCATATGTGTATTTTAAAATATTATAATGGAATACTATATTCCTTTACGAGTGTATATGAAAAAACCGGAGACGAATTAGAGTCCGGAAAAACCAAAACAAGAGAAAACCGGAACCTGCACGCCTGACGCGGGCGTAGCGCGTGCTTTCACGTGGGTTTCATGCAGCGTACGTTGCATTTAGAATTGGCTTGTGATGCTTATATATATATAATTTTACAAAACCCTAAACACCTTTTAAAAAACACCCCAGAATAATTTTAATTTCAAAACCAACCTCAACACATGTTATACAACAAACATATATATATTCTAAATATATGTATGTATTTCTTTGAATCAAAACAAAAACAAAATAAAATACCACAATGAAATGACTCATGAATAATTCTAGGTCACCCAAAGGTGGTCAAGTGATTCTAGAATGGTAGTCATAGCTCCAAGCTATTATCTAGAGTTCCAAACTCTAATTTTATGTTTATGTCCAACATAAACATTTTAACCTAATCACAAGCATATTTTGTTTATGCTTCCAAAGCATCCATAGATAATTTATTAGTCTAATTTCAACATCAAGCTATGTTATTATATATCCAATACATAATACATCACTACATCACTACATGTTTCACTAATGATAATTCACTAATGAAAATATAGCTTTAGAGAAGATCAAACTTACATAGTAAGCTTGATTCCAAGATCCAATCTTCTACTCCTTGTTGAAATATTGTGGAGAACTTGTAAAGTTAGCAAGCTTGATTCCAAGATCCAATCTTGATTCCAAAGTTAGCAAGCTTGATTTCAAGATCCAATCTTGATATCTCATTGTTGAAATATTGTAGAGAAACTCCAAAGCTTCTCTAAACACTTCTTTTACTTAGGTTATTATCTCTAATTCTTACTTGTTTTAGATTTCTCAAGCTTAACTTTCTTAAGCTCATGCTTAATTAAAAACTCACTCAAGCTTGCCTTTTATAGCAAAACTTATATAATTTTTAATTAATAAAATTTCTAATCAATTTTTAGGTGGGCTTAATCCAATTTGTCCAAATATGTATAATTAGGTGTGACTAATCACCTTTGTCTACCACTTTGATTTAATCTAATTGCATCAAGACAAAGTTTATCAAATTGATTTGTTCATTGTCTACCACTTTGATATAATCCAATTAAATCAAGATAAATACACCTATTATTATTATATATTTATAATTACCAAAATATCCTCTAATGACTCAGATATTTATGAAATTATAACAAAGCCCTTGTGTGATTTTGGATTAATCAAATTAATCAAATTGGGTCAAAGTAAATAATTAATGTTATCCAATAACACTTAATTATTTTAGTTGATAATTATAATATCAAATATTATTTATTATCAAAATTTATCGACTACCCAAGTGTTCAACGAGTACACTTCATATTGTGAGACTCTCTAAGTCTAGACATGTTCGTCATATAAGCCTAGCTTATATGTATGCAATTCGGCCACCTCTGAATTCGCAAAGAACAAAAACAACGTTTCTGAACTATACAAGTCGACGTCATCACATATGTTTAACAATCACTCTATCGTAGGTTATTCGTGTTGTGCTTAGGAAATATAGATTACACCGTCAAGTTTCCGAGGCGCACATCTCATGTCGACATATCCACGATTCTTTACAACTAATCAGAACACTATATCTGATATATGCGATCAACCCTAAGTGATCGGTTTTAGCCAAAGTCTTAAGAATTGAGACTTACTCACATGGATACCCAAATCCCTTATGGTACATATACGGGGCTGATGGATCCTATCTTGATACGAACTTGATTAACGAGCGCATCGATCCACATCCAACGAACATCTAGTGGCCAGACCATGAAAGGTCTCTGACATATATGACATCAAGTTGTGGAGGATCACACACAAAATCAATGTTATCCTATAGTCAAAGGATCACATATGCTACTCGACTTGAGGATATTCATATTAACGGTGGTGTATACTTCCAATTATTAGGAATCACCTGTGAGTCATTCAGTATTCGCTCTAATGAATACTCACATGTCTATACGAGCTTATCTTGCTCATGGTACATTGGGTTAAACAATTAAAACTCCAATTCCAATATACGACATGTGCTAGTCTTCTAGGTTATAGGAATTCGATCGTATTCTAAAACCAATGACGGAGAATATTTACTTTAGAATAGTTTATAATAGTAATAATATCCCAATATCAGACCACCTAGTGTTCAATATTACTACATGACTATTCTAAGGTTGATGTCATTCTCAACATATTTATATATCAATCTAATATGCATAATGACATTACGATTAATAAGGTTTGAAATGAAAAAGTAGTTATTTTATTAGTAAATAATAAAATATAATGTACAATACATTATTCGAATTGAAGCTTCAAGCACCAACTCCAAAAGATATCACTTAATTTCACATTTTTTGTCTAATGTGTGCTATCACAACAATCTCTGAGATTTCTTCTACGTGATTTATGAGTTGTGCTTAAACCTCTATTTATCCTTGACCTAAGTTTAGCAACCCTAAACTATGAATGCTTGTTGTCAAAATTTGTTGAGGGTGTTTTCAAGCACTACAGTATTTAAGACAGCACGTCAAGGACAAAAGGGTAAATTCTTTCTCTGGTTGACATCATATGAAGACCGACCACATCATATGAAGGCCGACCACATCATGAGAAGACCGACCACTTTGGTTCGGGTGACCGAGCACTATAAGGTCGGCAGGAAGAAACATCTCAGCATAACAGATTGACATGACCGACCTCATGAAGACCGACCAGACAACGAGCCGTGTTCAAGACAACAGCACCCCATTCTTATGGATAAGATAAGAAAGATATCCTGCTCTCGCAAGGAGAAGGAGTCAGAATCCAAAAGGGAATACGGAAGAAGAGGCATTATCGGATCAGGAAACCATGAATGAAGAGAAGACTGAGTACAAATAGATTTATTATAGGAGTCGGATTTCTGTATTATTATAAATAGGAGGGCAGAGCATGTGTAAAAGACATCTGAAAATCATCACAAGAGAAAAAGATTAGAGTCATAAAGTCCCGATTTGTAAGAGCAAAGGAGAGGCCTGAGAGGTGTATTTGAGTAATAAAAAGAGTACCACCATGTTCTTGTCCGTGGACGTAGGTCGGATCTCAAAGTCCACCGAACCACGTTAAATCACCTTGTCTGATTGGCGTATTTCTTTGTTTTCCGCTAAGTTTGCTTTTGGTTTCCCGCATAACCAAACAAATTCACAGTTGAAGGAGGGTTCCCTCAGAGGTGATATTCCCGTATTACCCTGAGACCAAAATCCACCGTCAACAGTTGGCGCCGTCTGTGGGGAACTCCAACAAAAAGCAGTTCACGTGATAAGACAAATGGCGGAAGACGGAAATCCCCAATCAGGAGGTCCGGCAATGGACTGGATGAAAAAGATGGAAGATAGCATGAGGTCTATGATGGATCGACTAGAAAGAATGGAAGGAGCAAACAACGAGGAACCTGAAACCGGGGCCGACCAGAAGAGGAAAGATAGGGAAAAAGGAAAAAGAGTAGTAGATATAAGCGAAGACGAGGGACCCAGAAAGAGAGGCCCTTATGGGATAAGATCTGAAGTGGTAGGAAGAGAGCCACGATCCGAAGACACATGGGAAGAGGAGGAACAATCACCCAACCCCTCCTCCGACAGTTTTTTCAACTCCGAGAGGAGGAATAGAAAACACAACGAAGACGTACAGGAGACCTCCGAGCTCAAGGAACGCCACGCCCGGAACGACAGGAGAACAGAAGGACACAGAAGGCGACACGGGGGCACAGCCCGTGAAATAAAATCTTGGTTGAAAAAAGAGATGACCAGATGGGAAGAAAGCCTCAAGATCGGCGCGGGAGACACCCGAGGCGAGGAAGAGGGGTCTCCCCTTACAGAAGAAATAAAAACAGCACAGTTCCCAAAGAGATTTAACATGCCGATCGTGGCACCATACAAAGGCCACTCCGACCCAAAATCCCATATTGAGAATTTTGTCCTCCTGATGGAAGTACAGGGGGTAATGGGCGACCCCGTATGCAAAGTATTTCCCTTAACTTTAGGTGGACCTGCCATCCTATGGTATAGAAGTCTGGCCCCGGGGAGCATCCAGAGCTTCTCCCAGCTTAAGAAATCGTTCATCCGACACTTCAAAGGAGCCTGCACCCCTAAAAAGACAATAGGAGAACTAAGGCTCATAAAACAGGGAGACGACGAAACGCTGAAAAGCTTCATTGAAAGGTACCATAACATCGTACTCGAGGTCGGAGGATACGAATCCCAAGAAGCCCTGGAAAGTCTGAAAGGGGCCCTAAGGGTCGGGAAACTGTGGACCCATCTGAGAATCCATGAAACACCAGACTACGCTACCGCACTGGAGATAGCCAGGAAGTACAACCTGCTAGAAAGCGAAGAAAAAGTATCCCGGAGGGACAACCACCAGAGAAAGGGTGACAATGAGGGAAGACCACCGGCGACCGGAAAGAGAATTCTGAAGTTCAATCCAAGACCCAAAGAATTCAAGCCAATGACACAGAAGGATCAAGGAAAGAGACCCACAACTCAGGTAAACCACATGGTTCGAGAGGAGGCATATATCCCTTTGAGCAAGCCGTCAGGAGAAATCATCATGGAGATACGGGAGAAAGGTCTCTTAATAGAACCAGACCTCAGGAGGTTTCCCCCAGACAGAAAAAACAAAAGGTCCTACTGCCTACATCACAACCTAAAAGGGCACATAACCGATGAGTGCAAGGATCTGTGGGAACAAATGGAGGACCTGGCCCGGAACGGGTACCTGAACAATACATCGACCACGAAACCATGGCCGCCAGACAAAGGGCAAGGAATCGAGGGGTGAACGTCATCGCAGGAGGGGCAACGCTGGCCGGGGACTCTAACCGGTCAAGAAAGAATTACAGCCGAGCACGGGGAACAGAGGTGCTGAAACACAAAAAAATCCAAACCCCCAAGGAAATCGGTCAACACCCATTATGTTCACCGATGAAGACGCTCAGGGGGTAAGTTTCGCCCACGATGACGCACTGATAATCAAAGCAACGATCGGCGGCAGAAGTGGACCGAATCCTGGTGGATCCTGGGAGCGCGGTAGACATAATTTCCAAAGAGACTTTGGAGGACCTGGGGGTAGAATGCACAGCCCTAACCAAAGACAGCACCCCCCTGTACGGATTCGGGGGTTCAACGGTCATCCCCCTGGGAAAAATTCAGTTAGCAGTGACGATCGGGACTGCCCCCAAAACCCGAACAATCATGATAAACTTCACCGCAGTAGACTGCATGAGCAGTTATCAAGTCATTGTCGGCCGCCCCTTCATGATGAAAACCAAGGCCGCAATGTCCTGTCATTACTTGAAATTGAAGTTCCCCACACGGGAAGGGATCGGAATCGTATGCGGAAGCCAGAAAAAAGCCCGCAGCTTTTTGCCACTTTCTCGCGAGAAAACCTCTGCGTAGAAAGAAGCACCAAGAAGAGACAGAGAGACGAGGATGACGAGAATACAAGGAAAGACCCTGCTCATCGGCCCGACAAAGCTGCACGGCTCGGATCAGCCGAAGAATTGGAAGAAGTAAAACTATTCGGGCCAGAGAAGAACATAAAAATAGGAGGAAGTCTAGACAAAGCCCTAAGAAAAGACTTGTTGGAATGTCTGCAAGAGTACCCCGACGTTTTTGCATGGGGACACGATGACATGCCCGGAATCGACCCAAAATTCATAAGCCATCGCTTAGCAGTGAACCCATTACATAAGCCAGTAAAACAGAAGAGAAGAATATTCAACCAGGAGCGGTGCGAGCAATAACAACCGAGGTGGAAAAATTGCTGAAAGCCGGCTTCATCCGGGAAGTAAAATACCCAGAATGGGTGTCCAACGTGGTACTGGTGAAAAAGTCTAACGGAAAGTGGAGAATGTGCGTAGATTTCACCGACCTCAACAAAGCATGTCCAAAAGACAGTTTTCCCCTCCCAAATATAGACCAACTGGTAGATACAACAGCCTGCCAAGGGCTGCTAAGCTTCATGGACGCCTTTTCGGGATACAATCAAGTCAAGATGCACCTTGCGGATGAGGAGAAGACCACCTTTATTACTGACCAAGGGCTATACTGCTATAAAGTAATGCCTTTCGGATTGAAGAATGCAGGGGCGACTTTCCAGAGACTGGTGAACAAAGTCTTCAAACCACTCATCGGCACGACCATGCTGGTATATGTCGACGACATGATAACAATGTCCGAGGAACCAAGAGGCCATGTAGCCGACCTGAAGAAAATTTTCGAACTCCTGAGGAAACACAGTTTAAAGCTCAATCCAGAGAAGTGTGCATTCGGGGTAGCCTCGGGAAAATTCCTGGGCTACATGGTAAGTTCACGAGGCATTGAAGCAAACCCGCAAAAGATACAGGCCGTGCTAGACCTGAAGTCTCCCCGGACAGTTAAGGAAGTGCAAAGCCTTACAGGAAGAATCGCCGCACTCAACCGGTTCATCTCGCGAGCAACCGACAAGTGCCATCATTTCTTCAAAGTCATCAAAAAAGCTCAAAAAGGGGTCGACTGGACACCCGAGTGCGAAGAAGCCTTCCAGCACCTAAAACAATACCTGGCACCGCCCACTCTCCTAGCCAAACCCCTCCCAGGAGAGACGCTGTATCTATACCTAGCCGTCTCAAAACACGCAGTAAGCTCGGCACTGGTACAAGAGACCGACCACGTCCAGAAACCAGTTTACTACGTCAGTAAAGCCCTGCTGGACGCAGAAACTCGATACCCCATACACGAACTCGTCGCCCTATCCCTGGTCACCACAGCTCGGAAGTTACGACCCTACTTTCAAGCTCATCCAATCAAAGTATACACGGATTTTCCCCTATGACAAATCTTGCAGAAACCAGAGGCCTCAGGGAGTCTGATGAAGTGGTCAGTGGAAATAAGCGAGCACGACATCTCCTACCTCCCAAGAACAGCAATAAAAGGGCAGGCCTTAGCAGACTTCATAGCAGAGCTCACAGAACCGAAGGTCTTAGCCGTAGAAGAAGACAGGTGGGAAATGTCTGTAGACGGGTCCGCAAGCTCGCACGGCTACGGAGCAGGGGTAGCACTAAAAAGTGAAAAGGGAGAAGAAATACTGCTCGCCCTCAAATTCGCCTTCAAAACTACAAACAATGAAGCAGAGTACGAGGCGATACTGGCCGGACTAAGGCTGTGTACGGTAGTAGGAGTCCGCAATGTAGTGATCAGGAGTGATTCTCAGCTAGCAATACAACAGCTGAAAGGAGACTTTCAAGCCAGAGAACCAGCCATGGTAGCTTACTTAGCCGAAGTAAAAAAGTGGGTGGAGAAAGTGGGAAGCGTACTCTTCGAACAGGTCGGACGAGAAGACAACTGCGAAGCAGATTCCCTGGCCAGGCTTGCCTCTTCAATGAAGACAGAAAACCCCAGGGTAATCCCTCTTATATACCTCCAAGAAAGAAGCATAAGGGAGACAGAGGTGGATGTACTAGAAGAAGAAGACAAAGATTCATGGATGCAACCGATCAGGAGGTACCTGGAAACAGGAGAAACCCCAAAAGATAAAAAGGAGGCCAGGAAGTTGAAGTTCAAGAGCACCAAGTTTTCCCTAATTGGGGAGTACTCTACCGGAGAGGATACACCGTACCCCTCCTAAGATGCTTAGCATCAGAAGAAGCAGACTACGTGCTCAGGGAGATTCACGCAGGCATCTGCGGAAGTCACGCCGGGGGAAGATCAATCGCCTTCAAAGCCTTGAGGCAAGGATTTTACTGGCCAACCATGCACGAGGATGGCGTGAAGATAGCACGGAAATGCGAGGGATGCCAAAAGAATGCCAACCTCCACCATCAGCCGGCAGAACAGCTGACCACCATATCCAGCCTCTGGCCCTTCGCACAGTGGGGGCTAGACATTATAGGGCCGATGCCGAAAGGACGAGGTCAGGCGAAATATGCAATCGTGGCCATAGACTACTTTACCAAATGGGTAGAAGCAGAACCATTGTCCACCATCTCGGAAAAGAAAGCCACGGAGTTCCTGAAGAGAAATATAATTTGCCGGTTCGGAATCCCCCAGGCAATCATCACCGAAAACGGAAAGCAATTCGACAGCAGGGGATTCAGAAAACTTTGTGAAGACCTCCAGATAACCTTAAAATTCGCCTCGCCGGCCCATCCCAAGTCGAACGGGCAGGTTGAAGCCACCAATAAAACCATCAAGTCAAACCTGAAAGCTCGGCTCGGATCAAGCAAAAGCCTATGGGTCGAGGAGCTACCAGAGGTACTGTGGGCACACCGAACGACCTTCAAGGACTCAACAGGAGAGACACCCTTCTCCCTATCATACGGATGTGAGGCCGTCATCCCGGCAGAGATCGGAATATCAACCCACCGGGTCCGTCACTTTGAAAACGAACGGAACGAAGAACTTATCAAAAATCACCTTGACCTGATCGAAGAAAGAAGAGAGCAGTCAGCAGTAAGAGCAGCCATCTACCAACAGAGAATGGCCCGATTCTACAATAAGAGAGTTCGGACCCGCTCCTTCCTGCCAGGCGATCTAGTGCTAAGAAAAGTGACTCTGAACACCCGACCACCTGAAGAGGGTTCGTTAGGTGCCAAGTGGGAGGGACCTTACAAGATCACTGAGATAGTAAGACCAGGGGCCTACATATTGGGGCGTCTGGATGGCAAGAGATTGAAGAAACCATGGAACGCCGAGATGTTAAGAAAGTACTTCCCATGAAGATCAACTTTCCTTTCTTCTATTTTCTTTTTTGCAGAAGCCGGACAAAACACCGAACCAGAACAACTGTTGTAAAAAGGGCGGTCCGCCCCCAAACATGAATAAAAATTCCTTCTTTGACGAAATCCTTTAAATTCGAAAAACGACGGATCGGGGCTGGATTTCGTTCCGCTGAGGCCGCTTGTTTACTTAGCTCGGGGTCGGGTTACGTCCCACCGAGTCGGTGTCTTTGGACTGGGGACGTAACATTCCCCCAAGGCCAAGTGATTCAAACAGCTCGGGGTCGGGCGATGTCCCACCGAGTCTGTCTTTGGACTGGGGACGTAACATTCCCCCAGGGCCAAATGATTCTAACAGCTCGGGGTCGGGCGATGTCCCACCGAGTCTGTCTTTGGACTGGGGACGTAACATTCCCCCAGGGCCAAATGATTCTAACAGCTCGGGGTCGGGCGATATCCCACCGAGTCTGTCTTTGGACTGGGGACGTAACATTCCCCCAGGGCCAAGTGATTCTAACAGCTCGGGGTCGGGCGATGTCCCACCGAGTCTGTCTTTGGACTGGGGACGTAACATTCCCCCAGGGCCAAATGATTCTAACAGCTCGGGGTCGGGCGATGTCCCACCGAGTCTGTCTTTGGACTGGGGACGTAACATTCCCCCAGGCCCAAATGATTCTAACAGCTCGGGGTCGGGCGATGTCCCACCGAGTCTGTCTTTGAACTGGGGACGTAACATTCCCCCAGGGCCAAATGATTCTAACAGCTCGGGGTCGGGCGATGTCCCACCGAGTCTGTCTTTGGACTGGGGACGTAACATTCCCCCAGGACCAAGTGATTCTTACACAGCTCGGGGTCGGGCGATGTCCCACCGAGTCTGCTCTTTGGACTGGGGACGTAACATTCCCCCAGGACCAAGTGATTCTTACAGCTCGGGGTCGGGCGATGTCCCACCGAGTCTGCCTTTAGGACTGGGGACGTGACATTCCCCCAGGACCAAGTGATTCTTACAGCTCGGGGTCGGGCGATGTCCCACCGAGTCTGCCTTTGGACTGGGGACGTAACATTCCCCCAGGACCAAGTGATTCTTACAGCTCGGGGTCGGGCGATGTCCCACCGAGTCTGCCATTTGGACTGGGGACGTAACATTCCCCCAGGACCAAGTGATTCTTACAACAGCTCGGGGTCGGGCGATGTCCCACCGAGTCTGTCTTTGGACTGGGGACGTAACATTCCCCCAGGACCAAGTGATTCTTACAGCTCGGGGTCGGGCGATGTCCCACCGAGTCTGCCCTTTGGACTGGGGACGTAACATTCCCCCAGGACCAAGTGATTCTTACAGCTCGGGGTCGGGCGATGTCCCACCGAGTCTGCCCTTTGGACTGGGGACGTAACATTCCCCCAGGACCAAGTGATTTTTACAGCTCAAGGTCGGGCGATGTCCCACCGAGTCTGCCTTTGGACTGGGGACGTAACATTCCCCCAGGACCAAATGATTTTTACAGCTCAGGGTCGGGCGATGTCCCACCGAGTCTGCCTTTGGACTGGGGACGTAACATTCCCCCAGGACCAAGTGATTCTTACAGCTCGGGGTCGGGCGATGTCCCACCGAGTCTGCCCTTTGGACTGGGGACGTAACATTCCCCCAGGACCAAGTGATTTTTACAGCTCGGGGTCGGGCGATGTCCCACCGAGTCTGCCTTTGGACTGGGGACGTGACATTCCCCCAGAGCCAAGTACCTCATTTAGCTCGGGGTCGGGTTACGTCCCACCGAGTCAGCCCTTCGGACTGGGGACGTAACATTCCCTCAGGTCCAAGTGCCTTTCATAGCTCGGGGTCGGGGTACGTCCCACCGAGTCAGCCCTTCGGACTGGGGACATAACATTCCCTCAGGTCCAAGTGTCGTTCTCAGCTCGGGGTCGGGTTGCGTCCCACCGAGTCAGTCCTTCGGACTGGGGACGTAACGTTCCCCCAGGCCCGAGCATCTCTCACAGCTCGAGACAGGATCACATGCCACCGAGTCAGTCCTTCGGACTGGGGACGTAACGTTCCCCCAGGCCCGAGCATCTCTCACAGCTCGAGACAGGATCACATGCCACCGAGCACATCATCGTTAGCTCAGAGGCAAAATTTTCTCCTCACAATCGAGATTGGATCAGTCAGGGGTCAGGACCCCCGAATCTCTGGTACAGATATTACAGAGGAGGAGTCATTTTTAGTTTGGACAACAAGAGGAACTTCATCTCCTGATGGAACGACCCAAGTAAGCAATTTGCTTTGAGGTGGAGAATCATTCTGAATAGAGTCAGCATCTCCAATAAACCGAGGATATGAAGATAGAAACAGAAGACTTAGTTGATGGCAAAGACAATTTCTCGGTGATTTCTGGAGCGACCACCAGCAAGGTGATCAGCACACCATCTTTTTTTATAGTTCCCGGCATCAACTCACAAACTCGTTGTTACCGAGAACTAGGGGACAGATGTTGATGGTGTTTTTCGGGCACTATGTTATTTAAGACAGCACGACAAGGACAAAAGGGTAAATTCTTTCTCTGGTTGACATCATATGAAGACCGACCACATCATATGAAGGCCGACCACATCATGAGAAGACCGACCACTTTGGTTCGGGTGACCGAGCACTATAAGGTCGGCAGAAACATTCTCAGCATAACAGATTGACAT
This sequence comes from Zanthoxylum bungeanum, assembly GCA_019454045.1. Lineage (NCBI taxonomy): Eukaryota > Viridiplantae > Streptophyta > Magnoliopsida > Sapindales > Rutaceae > Zanthoxylum > Zanthoxylum bungeanum. Next base: position 78,309 of record SKCR01029698.1, on the reverse strand, counting down.
GACCGACCTCATGAAGACCGACCAGACAACGAGCCGTGTTCAAGACAACAGCACCCCATTCTTATGGATAAGATAAGAAAGATATCCTGCTCTCGCAAGGAGAAGGAGTCAGAATCCAAAAGGGAATACGGAAGAAGAAGGCATTATCGGATCAGGAAACCATGAATGAAGAGAAGACTGAGTACAAATAAGATTTCTTATAGGAGTCGGATTTCTGTATTATTATAAATAGGAGGGCAGAGCATGTGTAAAAGACATCTGAAAATCATCACAAGAGAAAAAGATTAGAGTCATAAAGTCCCGATTTGTAAGAGCAAAGGAGATGCCTGAGAGGTGTATTTGAGTAATAAAAAGAGTACCACCCTGTTCTTGTCCGTGGACGTAGGTCGGATCTCAAAGTCCACCGAACCACGTTAAATCACCTTGTCTGATTGGCGTATTTCTTTGTTTTCCGCTAAGTTTGCTTTTGGTTTCCCGCATAACCAAACAAATTCACAGTTGAAGGAGGGTTCCCTCAGAGGTGATATTCCCGTATTACCCTGAGACCAAAATCCACCGTCAACAAAATTCATTTTTCTGTTCAGATTGCACAGTATATTGTACTGTTTGGTCGTTATGCAATCACAGTTTCCAGATGATTTGGCATTGAGGTGTGGTCTCTGTGTCCCATGGATCCATGAACTACTTCAAACTGTTTTGCCATTTTAATCTTTAATTTAATATAGATTTTGTTTTTAATTTGGTCAAAATATAGGAATATAATCAACTAGTGAGTGAAAGTGAAAGAATCAATAATTGAGGATTTGAGAAAGATAGAGAAGTTTATCCTCTGTTTTCTAATTTTATTTATCTTTAGTTTAGGGCTTTTGAGTTTGTTAACTTTTGTTTAATTTGTTGTTTATGTTTCTGAGTTTAGTCTCAGATATGGCTGCGCAATAGAAATATAAAGCAATGGACTTTTCAATTTGTGTTGTTTCTCAAGAGATTTGTTTTGGTTAAGTTTGTAGATCCTCTTGATAATGACCAGTTTTCCAAGCATATAATACTGTTTTAAAACGCACTGTTTAGGTGGCACATTTTTGTGTGGCGGCCAATGGGCTACGTGGTGTATAGGAATGACGGTCTATTTTGTGCAATGTTCTAAAAAATATTAGGGGCAAGTCGGGCAGTGAAGAAGCGCCTAGGCCTTTTAGGCGGCACTTAAATGGACGGATTAGGCGGTGTTAGGCGGTTTTATTATTTTATTCAAAAAAATTATAATTATTTTTGTAATTATGTAATAGATTATTTGAAATATATATATATATATAAAAAATTTATGTCATCTTTCTTTATTTGAAAAAATATATATTCATGTCATATTTCTTATCTTGGGTAATTTATAATAATATTATACTTTGGAACAACTCATAAACAAGTGAGCAATAAATGATCAAAAGCAAATGAGTTTGTCATTGAAAAAACTATAAAAAAAAAAAAAACAACTGTTTTAACTGATTAATTCAGTAATCACACACTCAAATCTTAAATTAGTCAACAAATAACAATTATTTTAACTGATCAATTCAGTGATTACTGCAAGCCTTATTTGATCAACTCAATGTCTTATATTTACGATTTTATGATAAAATACAATAGAAAAATGGATATGGATCAGATATTATACTAATAACATATTTTTTGACATGCCCGCTTGAAACCCGCCTAGATCCGCAGACTGCCAAGATGACCGATTTTCTCCATATTCGGGAGGGACCTTCTACTCAGATTTTTAGAACACTGATTTTGTGGTACTTTCGTTGGCAAAAGGCCGCTATTGACTGTCGCTGATTTTGAGACCCTAACCTTAATTATGCTGATTTTCATATCCTAACCTTAACCCTAACCCAAATTTTATGAAATCAATTCTCTATCTCATAAATTTAAAAAATCTCAAACTTTTCAAGACATAAACCCTTATTTTGTAAAACCCTAGTTACTTTAATTCTTGTTGGTTTCTCATCAAATTAACCATGTAGAAACCTTCCTCGTCATTCTGACAAAATTTCCTTAAGATCAATGACCAAAATTTTCCAAAATTAGAATTTTCAAATTGACCTAAAACCCTAATTTTGAATTCTCTGTCAATCGATGAATTGTCTAGTCCCCTCTTAGGCTGTGCTCTAGGCACTTGGCTGCCGCTCGACTAACTCCTAGTCATAGTTGTCAAAGGAGCCCCTCAGGCTCAAGCCCAGACTCAAACCACTACGCTTTATGAAGGGTCAGGCCAAACAACCTGCATTAGGCACACGTTTAGGCACAAAGGCGCGCCTCATAAAACTTTGTGAGAAAACCCCTACCCGAATTGATCAACCCAACCCGAAATCAAGTTATATAACTTTTCTTTTAGAGGTAGAGAAAAAGGTAATTGAAACTGAAAAAACCGAATCGAAGTGATAATTTTTAAATTTAAAAAATAAATGTTTTATTTTTTAACTAAAAATCCAAATCGAACCAAATTAGAATAATATTTTATCTTAAAAAACCAAACCGAATCAAATTAATTGAATAATTTAATTTATTGAATTTTTTAAGTAATAATATTATGTTGTTTTATAATTATATTTGTTATATTTTTAATTTATTTAGTGTTTAGTGATGATTAATTTCGTGAAATATATGTAATCTTTTGCTTTGATTATTATTCTTTTTATTTTTCTACATTTTAAATAATTTAAATAATAATCATATTTTATGAAAATTTTTATTAGTGTAGTTGTGATAATTAAAATTTAAAAAGAGTTACAATGGGGCTGAACAAGTATTCGGGTTAATTCATGACCCGAACCGATCCCATCAGATTTGAGAAAAATCAAAATTGATTTCGGGTTAATGAAACTCAATCCGCAAATTCCAGTTCGGTTTAGGGTATATGGTCAAAACATCGAGTTAACCCGACCCGAATATAACATCACTATATATATGACGCAGAATTGGGGATTCAAATATTACCCCATTTTCTACAGCTCCCTCCTCATTTCTCTCGATTTCGCTAGTCAACTAGAAATCAATTTCTCATTAGTTATCGACGCACTCAATAGGTACTGCTTCTTCTTGTCTTTTTTGTTTGGGTAATTGTTCTCCCTCTTTGTGTGTGAATATGGTGATGCTAGGTTCTCGGTTAGGGATCTTTTATACCTATTCTGTCACTCTTACTTAAGTTTAGGTGTTATGTTCGTGCTGGTGTATTTTTAGTGATATAAGAAACTATTTTGGTGGTGAGAAAATGATTATTATTAGAGCTTTTCTATGTTTGAGGAGAAAATGATTAAAGGAGAAATTAGGATATGGGAATGGGTTGTGTGAAGAATGATTGCTGTCCTCCACTTTTTAAAATGAAATGAATATAAAGCTTCTCAATTCTGACTGTAACTTTTCTGCTTTTTCTTTACCAATTGGGAATTTGGGTTAGCTGAAAACTCAATTTCTTATAAATTGATCCACGTAAATTGGTTTGAATTTTTGAAAAATCCTAAATTTTCAACCCGACCAAATTGACCTGTTCCAAACCGACATGAGACAACCCGACACTAGTCGGTTTTAGCCACAAAAAGGCCGGGTTCGGTTTCAACCCTTTATTTAACCTGACCCGATCGGGCTGACATAAAATTAACAAGAACCGACCCGACCCGAGAATTGTTCACCCTTAAGTTACCGTGTAAAATAAATTTAAGTAAATATTAGATTCAGTTAATGTTATTAATTTTTTATTTTTTTAATTGTTATTATTAAAAAATTTAAAAAAATCGAATTGTACCTAACCGAACTGATAATTAAAAATAATTATAATTTTTTTAACAAAACACCGAACGGTTGCTTTAAAAAAAACTGAATAATTATAATTACAAATTTTTTTATAATTATACCGAATCGGACCTAACTGTACCCACCTCTAATTTCTTTAATAAATTAAGATAGGTTTTGAGGTGTGTTTTAAATTTTGACAAATACATTAATTTGTATTATCAATATTTGATTTTTGTAATTGCTTTTAATATATTTTCAATTGATTTCTTTTTGTTTTAGTTGAGTAGATACTTATATATTTTTCTTGCAATTTGCACCTCATCTTCATCAGGCATACAACATTGCGCCTAGCGCATTTTAGAATATTGGCATATATACTACAAATTGCTTGACTCTTTACATTTAACTATGTTTAATTTTCTGGTTTTAAGCTGACATGCTTATTTGACAGATTTATCGAAATGAGATGCTGCCCCTGCAACTCCCATTCTATCTATGGTCACTCACTGACTATTTAGAGCTGATTATTTCACACAGGCTAGATTAGAACTGAAGATGAGGAAAAGAGAAATGATGGGGGTGGGGGATTGGTGGAGCAGAGGTAAATGGAGGATAATGGTGATGTTGACTGGGTTACACATAGTAGGCATACTCATATTCACCCGAGGGTTTCTGTTAACTCGAACTGAGCTTCCATATTTCAGCAATTGCTCTGATGTTTCTGAATCCCCTTGCTTCACCTCTCAATCAAATCCCTATCAAAACCAATCAAATCCACGCTGTTGGACCAGACCTGCTGTTGATCGTCTTGTCATTATTGTTCTTGACGCCCTCAGGTACTCATTCTTATGATCTTATCCAGAGTTCCTCCAAAATAATAAAATAAGTAAATAAATAATAAGAATAATATTAATAGTAATAATAATTATAATAAAATTTGTTCAATCTGAATATCTGATATGTATACCTGTTCATGCATCGTTATTCAGATTCGATTTTGTTGCTCCCAGTACCTTTTTCAAAGGTAAGTGTCCTTTTTACTCTCCTTTTTTTGCTACTGCTCCATTTTCTCATTCAAAACAACTGCATTGTACAACATGTGGATTTAATCCCCTAAAAAAATTTCCCCTGTACTACTTCGCACCATGTCATCAGTGTTTTAATTGATTTATGTGTTAAACTTGAAAATATAAGTAAAATTTTCAGAATCAAAACCTTGGATGGACAAATTACAAGTGCTTCAGAAGCTGGCATCTGCTAAAGGTTCATCTGCCCGTATCTTCAAAGCGGTTGCCGATCCACCCACTACAAGTTTGCAACGATTGAAGGTCATTTATATTCTTTCTCTACTGTGTTATTAGGTTCTTTTTTGTCCAGATCCCAAGGCATGATGTGCATGTTTCATCTTTTAGTTTCGTCCATATGACTGTTTAAGTCTAATGAGGTCTTCGTCTCCTTAATGCTTTTAGGGTTTGACAACTGGTGGACTGCCAACCTTTATTGATGTTGGGAATAGTTTTGGTGCTCCAGCTATTCTTGAAGATAACTTAATACACCAGGTCTGATTCCTGATATCTTTTTGTTGAAGTCATTTTTATTTTTGGTAAATTTGGCATTCCTTATGAAAATTTTTTGATTTTCTTCTGTTTATGTAGCCTATAACACTTCTTATTTTGTATAAATTATTCTAATCCATGACATCACTTGCAGTTGGCATCAAATGGAAAGCGAGTAGTGATGATGGGGGATGACACATGGGTGCAGTTGTTTCCTCATCATTTCAAAAAATCTTATCCCTACCCATCTTTCAATGTTAAAGATCTTCATACGGTAGATATTCAATCTTTTCATATGTATTTATTCAACTTTTGTTAACCTTTTGTTTCCATGATGGAGATTTTGATGGCATTTCTATTTCAGGTAGACAACGGATGCATTGAGCATCTACTTCCGTCTTTGTATGAAGAGGATTGGGATGTTCTTATTGCTCATTTTCTTGGTGTGGTAAACATGCTTTATTTGTATAACATATTTGGTTACTTGTAGGTAATTGGGAAATGGGAAGCTTATTGACACAGGCTATGCCCATTAGAAAATTATTTATGAAAAAAATTCCAGGAAAGCATTTCTAAAGGCCCGGCCACAATTCGGTTCCGAACCGGAACCGGAACCACCTGGAACCTCCGGTTCCAGAAACTAGAACCGGAAATATCCGGTTCGGTTCCGAAACCAAACCGGCTGTTCCGGTTCCGGAACCCCGAAAAAAAAAATAAAAAAAAATTATTAAATGAACTAGTGAAGTAATTAGTAAAGTACAAAATTTAACCATGAAGATCCTAATTAAGTTGATATTTCTATAGTAATATTTTTTAATTTAATTAAATCTAATTTAATTTTATTATTATTTTTTTTATTTTTTACTAATGAGGTTCGGAACCGGAACCATCAGTTCCGGAACTGCGGCTGGGCCTATTTATAAAGTTGAAGATTCAAGGACCTGAATCGCTAGCTCTTATTTAGTTTTTCGAGAAATTTTTCTACATTGTATTGGCAGTACTTTGATTTATTTTATGAAATTGTGGAGTTGTAGAATTTGGTTGAGGAATTCATCGTTATCAAACACATGGAAAAGCATTGAATTGGTATCCTAAACTAAAGACTATAGATATAGCTTTGAGTTGGTATCCTAAAGACTAGAGATATAGCTTGTTCTTAATCAAAGTAAATACGGTTGGATACAGTCTTTCTTTCTGCTCCTTTTCTCATTGTCCATATTGTCTTCCTGTCTTACCAAGTAATGGATTTTTCTTTTTTCATTTATATTTTTTACTACATGCATTACCTAGGGTTTACATGTACACAACTTTCCTTGATGCATTTCTACAGGCTCTATTAGGGAAACTTATTTTTATGTTCAACTTGGTTCAGGATCATGCTGGGCATATTCTTGGTGTTGATTCCATTCCAATGATAGAAAAGTTGGAGCAGTACAATGAAATTTTGGAAGTAAGTTAATTACCGATATATATGTTCTTTTTGGTTTCATCTTATATATTCATCAACTCCTCATTTTGCTTCCATGCTATGTTTGTTGGTAAATTGATTGCTGGTCTTGTGTTGCAACACATACTGCTTCAAACATAGCTGTAAGAATTAGTTGGTCTTTTCGTATTTATGATAATATTTCTGTTGGTTTCTCCATGATAAGTGGTTTATTGAAAAAGTTTCTTTAGGCACATAAAACGATATATTCATTCACCTTTTCTGTTTCCACTCTTATTGATTCCGAATTTTATTTTTTGTTTATATATCTTGCCACCTTTTGTAATTATGTCTTTGAACTGATGTTTTATTTTTGTTCAGAAAGTAATTGAAGTGGTTGGAAACCAGTCTGGGCCAGGTGGCTTACATGAGAATACTTTCCTTCTTGTGATGGGTGACCATGGGCAAACTATTAATGGTGATCATGGCGGAGGAAGTGCCGAAGAGGTGTAATGTCAATCTTGTTTTCGGAATGAGAGATTGAGTTCATTATCTAATTCCTCAGTCATGCTAACTTGACTTGCATGTTTCAGGTTGAAACATCTGTATTTGCCATGAGTTTTAAAAAGCCTCCATTCTCCATACCATCTGAATTTGATACTTCATCTTGTGAAATAGATTTGGTATTTTCTCTGCTTTCCGATGACTGCATATTCACTACCATCATTTTTATGTCTTAGATATCCATCATTTCTGTCTTAGAGACCATTTAAGATACTAATTATCTAAATCAATTGCATTTTTCATCTTCCAATTTCAGGATCAGAAAAAGACATGTATAAGCTCCTTCCAACAGGTTAAAATAGTTTTTGTTTTATTTTATTTTTTATTTTTTGGGGGTGGCTCATCTGGATTCTCTCTTCACTTAACTGGTATTGTTTACTTAAGGACGTATGGAGTAAAATTTGCTACAGCTTGATTTTGCAGTAACAGTGTCAGCCTTGCTTGGTGTCCCCTTTCCTTTTGGAAGGTACCGTGTAAGCATCCCATTGCTGTTATTATAGTCATTATTTTTGTTAAACTGCTACAAAAATTTCTAATGAACTTCATATCTTGACTTGCTTTTCCCTTTATGGTCCACTGTAATATGTTATGGGTAAGTCATTGTTATTGGTAGAAAACGATTGGTTGCAGCCTTAAGGTTTGTCAAAAAGATGTCCACAAGATGCTCTTGATTTTTTTTTTTAATCGTGAAGTTCAATAAATATCCTTTATCTTGAGCAATAGCATTTATCTCTTGTTCTCTCTCTCACACTAACTTCCATCAAACAGGTCCTATTTTGTTCTTTCAACTTTCAACTTTCTAGACATGAGAAAAATATAGTTTCGGTTTGATACTTAGAAGTGTAGAGGATTTGAAATTTGTTGAAAGAATGTCCTAGAAATTTCATAACGAAGAAATCACTGGACACAGTATTTTAATTTTACTTTATTTTGAAATAAATTTCTTACATCTTTAAGGACTAATATGTAGATATTTCTAGCAATAATCCCCAATTTTAAACTCATGAACGCAGAAACGTTGAGGGATGATTTTTCTTCCACAAAGAGAGAAAACATAACCATATAGTTATTTAGCTAATTTATATTTCATTTAGTTTGAGCTTGTCGCTATCCTGGTGTATCATTAATTTTGCTTTCATGTCAATCCATAAATTCTTAATCAGAAATGATCCTCTTTAAGTTCAACTTCTTTTCAGTATTGGGCGTGTTAGCCCTGAGCTATATGCTTTGGGTGCTGGTACATGGAATCTGGAGAACACCGAAGGAAATTGCGCAAATCAAAAAGAGGAAGAATGGATGCTGAACTATTGCAATGTACTCTGTATCAATTCTTGGCAGGTGATTTGAATCTTCCTTAATGTTTGAATTAGTAGCAGATTGCAGCTTTTAATTTGGATATATTTTTTTGGTTCTTTTTTTTTTCCTTCTCAGCAGTTATGTATTGCTTCTGTAGGTGAAACGATACATTGATGTCTATTCAGCTTCATCTGTCATTGGATTTTCCTCTGAAGACTTGAAGCACATATCAGATATATATGCCCAAGCAGAGGGGAATTGGACTTGCAGCTCTGAGAAATTGTTGTCATATAAAGATGAGAGCTGCGATTCATCCTTACCTCTTCTTAAAAGGAAAATTGATTCTTATTTTAATTTTCTACTGAATGTTGCTGAGCTGGCACGATCAAAATGGACTGAATTTGACTTGAAGATGATGGGAATCGGTTTAGGGATTATTTTGGTCTCATTATCAATCTATTTCCTTGCTATGACAACTAAAAATGCAGGCAGTTTTGCTTGTCTTTCGTTTAGAGATTCTGAGATATCTGTTGAGTTAGCTTTTGCTTTGTTTATAGTGGTGATCCGGGCATGCAGCTTCCTGTCAAATAGTTATATTTGTAAGTTCTAACTTCTGCCTCCATGAATGCACTTTCTATTTTGACGACTGATCTTTTTCCTTTAATATGTACTTTTTTTATACTTTGAGTTCAGTGGAAGAAGGGAAAGTGGCAAATTTTCTTTTAGCCACAACTGCCATGTTCAAATTACGTTATTCAATCAAGAGAGAGAAGATGCTGATGGAAGTAGGTATCTTTAGGGTTAGAACTTGCTTTTTGATAAGTTAAGCAAACTTACTTTTATTTTGTAGATTTATGCATTGATTTAATGGTTTAGTAATGGAAAAGCCATTTAAAATTATTGTGATAAATTTTCGATATATTTGCAGGCTATCTTCTTTCTTTTGCTGATTACCATTCTACGATTTACTATTGAAGTTGGGTTGTCAAAGCAGGCTGCAACTTCTCTATTTATGAGTACCCGTTCTTCATGGTTGGTTGAAATTGACCCAGGCCATCCTGTTTGGATATACATGGCTGAAGTTATACCAATTTTAGCTATTGTTTTTTTGGCGTACTTGCTGTACATTACTACGGCTAAGAGTTCTTGTGGAATTTGGAAGTATGTTGTGTTGGGTACTATTTTATGCTATATCCTCATGGCTGTGCATTGGGCATCAGAAAGTGTCATGTTGAGTTCAATGCTGATGCTTCAAGGGTTTGGAAGAAATTGCATCCCAAGGATAATATATGCCATTGGACTTGGACAACTTTCGTTGCTGGCATTTAGTCATCTTTTTCGTAAAGAAAGAGATATGGAGAGCAAAAGACATCTGCTTATTAAGACACTGGCCATGTTATCTGCTTGCAGTTCAACAATCATCATTTTATCTGGAAAGCAAGGGCCCTTTGTTGCTTTGGCATCCATAACTGGAGGTGACTTTTCGTATCTCTATTATATTTGTGCTGTTAACTTGATATTTATTGCATCTTTGCTAGAAATTATCTTCTATTCTCCTTTAGTTTTTGCTTTTGATCTTGTGTTTTCTTGATAAGTTAAAGAATATTCATGTTACCTCCCTACATTCCATGAGCTTCACTGTTATGCACTCTTTCTAAAATGATTTGATGCATGTTTCCCTCAACAGGGTATTGCATTATGAGATTGGGAAACATAGAACAGGATTCTAATGATAAAGTGGCTGGAAATCTAACTTTTGACCCTCTTTCTGTGACCCAATGGAGCCTGTTAGCCACGTGTCTTTTCTTCGCCACTGGACACTGGTAAAATGCTTGTTATTTTGTAATCTTTACTTGTGATTTTATACCTCTTCTACTCTGTGTTTGGTTCTAGAACTTTACACCAGCAAACTTATTTAATTGGTTTATGTTATTTCTCAACAATACTAGTTTTAATCTTCAAGTGCAAGGAAATATTATTATACTGTAGTTAGTTCAGGAAAGCTCAAGTCATCTCTGTGTTCGGATGATCCATAACCTGTATCAACTTCTCTTCAGGTGTGCTTTTGATGGACTCCGGTATGGTGCTGCATTTATTGGGTGAGTCTTGGATATGTGCATTATTTGCATCATGCATGGGCGCACTAGTTAGCCCAATATTAAATCTCAATGGATAATTAGCAAAAGTAAAACATAATTTTACTAACACTTGAATCCCACGAGAGGGATGCTATGTGTTCACAATAATTATTGCTATTCAAATGTTGGGGCTCATTTCCAAGGCTTTGTACATAATGATTTTGGTTGGCATGTATTTCTAGGTTTGATGAGTTCATTCTTGTTAGACAAGCGATCCTTCTTACAATCGATACCTTTGGGTTTTCTCACATCATTCCGGTCTTTGGACTTCCATTTCTAGTTGCACGCCAAAAATTGTTGGGTCAGACTGACAAGGATAGGAGACTACTTATCATGCAGTTGTCTCAAGTAAGTTTATCAGCAAGTTTTGTATCATAAATGTATCATTCTTTATTTCGTTTAATCTTCTTTGGCATTATGTCCTTTGGCATAGTCATAACATTGATTCAGTGGGGGGCAAGTAAAAAAATATCTTATTAACAAACCAGACTTTTCATTAATTTGTATGATGACACATTTAATAAATTTTCGAAGTTGCCCCGTCTCGACCCCACCACTGATTATGTCCGTCTAAATTTGATTGTCCTGTGCTCAACTTGTCTAATTGACAGCAAGGCTGATTGATCTTTTTTCCTTTTTTTTCTTTTTTTCAAATGATGATTTAGATGTATTTGATGTTTGGACTTATTACTGCCGCTACAGTGGTAACCACCATCATATGTGTCACCATACAAAGACGGCATCTAATGGTAATGATTTTCCTCTCATGGTCACATGCATTTTCTAACTTCATATTTGATAACCATTGATCCATTTTCTTGCAGGTATGGGGCTTATTTGCTCCAAAGTTTGTTTTTGATGTGGTTGGTCTTATTCTCACTGACATACTAATATGTGTGGCTTGGCTTTGCTATGTTGGTCCAGATAAAGATGGCTCTCAACACCATCACCAGGATTAATTTATGTGGAATTAATCTTTTTTTTTTTTTTTTTTTTTAGTTAGGAAGTGTTGTGTGATATTGATAGACTCATTGGTCTTTATGAGCAGTCAAAATTTTGTTTACTGTTTTTTGAGCTTAGTACAAGTGAGTCACTGCATCAAGTATGAAGGGATATCTCATAACTAAGGTATTTTTACTTGTTTTTTTACCACTGCGAAATTATTTCTGAGCTCCAGAGATCTATTCTCATCAATGCCAGGCTCAGCCTCGCCGATTTCTTTATTACCCACCAGATGTTTTTTGTTGCTTCTAGATACGTCTTGAGGAGAAACTTATTTGGTTTTTATATGAACAGTGTGAGTTTTTGCTTGGGATTCTTTTAGTAATCCCAATTCGATTAGTCCGTGTGTATATGTGAATGTGTGTATTATGTATTCGCTTTACAATTTTTTTTTTTTTCAGAAAAAAAAAAGATTTTTTATTCTGTTTAATTTGCAAAAAATATAAATATTTAATATTTATCCTTATTTTCCTGCCTAACATAGAATTCTGGGACTGGTTGTGACCTATAGATTATATATATTTTTCTTTTAAAAAAAATAATTATTTTAATATTTAAAAAAATAATAAATATTTTTGTTGGAATTTTGAATAGAGTAAAATTAGTTATTAATGTATATATTTAAAATTAAAAACATATATTAATTTAAAAATTATTTTTTAATAATAATATTATGCCTTGGGCATTTTTGCCAAGCCCAAGGTGAGCCAAAATTTCCCACCCCTATCGATGTGTTAGGGTTGGGTATATGTATAATTTTTTTTTTATTCTGTTGGTTGGACTGATACTAATATTGATATTTTGTACTATTGAAGGTAAAAATATACATATGAAAGTGGTCTAACGGCCCGATTTGTTAGGTTAATAATTTATTTACTCTAGGTGGTTAATAATGGGTCTAAATCTAATACCCATATTTACTACATATTTCTCTGTTAACAAGTCAATGATTGATTAAGTTTGATTTTAGGACTTAAATGATAAGTCTGAGAAGTTAATGAACATATGTGCAAAATATATCAACATGTAATACCCTGTCAGGGGTAGGATACTACCGGTAGGAGACAGAAAATCCATTCTCCATAAGTCTGGAACTTATAAAAATGCGGACATGATGTATTTTAAACTTATGCAAATCACGATGCATGCGGGTCCTGAGATGCAAATGCAAAATGAGAAACTAATTATCTAAAATCAATATAGGATTCTGTGCCCAAAACTATTCACACTAATAAGAAATTTCAATTACATATATAAACTTATGTGTGCAACACACCATATCCGTGCATATACAATGCAAAAAAATTTCCTCGTTTTTTTTATGATATGACCAGAACTCAGGGTAACTGATTGCAACTCTGATGATCCGGTGTCTCGAGCATGAAATTTAAGCTGAAGTGATTGACCGATCAGGTTGCTGACCGATCAGGTTGTCACCGTACAAAACTAACAAACTGGTTTTGTGTGAGCTAGAAGCTCAGTAAGTAAACCATGCTCGATAAAAGCATACAATTCAAACATATTCAGATATCTTTCATATACACATACCTATGCAATTTCAGAAAACTTAGCTTATATTAATTCTCAGATCTTTTTACTTATCAGTCATACATACCTGAAAACGCTTCCAACATTAACACTTTCATATACATTTATATCCAAATATATTGAATGTCGTATAACTGTCAATAACATCATACGTGCCCCTCGAAATGCTCAAGACTTATGCACTATGAATCATCAACCAATATCCATACACATATACATATATAACGAACACAAACTTTGGTACGGGCAAATTACATACATCATCTAGTTCAAAAAGAGGACAAGCAATCTCAATCAATCCATCCATTTGCTCTTTACAAGCGTGGATTCCATACAAACATTCATATACATTATCAAACAACGAACATAAAACATTTACTTTAAAATCATTTAGAAAGTTCATTATAAAACTCTTTTGTTGTAAACCAAATCAATTCCAAAAATCACGTTTCTCGTAAATCCTTATCAAGCGTTCAGGACCAATTCAACTAGACGAAATATAACAAGCATCCAGTATCAACCCAACTGGATGAAATATAACAAGCGTCCAATATCCGAATCACGTGCACAGATCGGACAATGAACGAACCCTATACAAGCACCACGTTGAATTCAAAACCATAAAACCTTAAAAACATAGTACAAACGTCATGGCGGAAACATATCATATCATAACATAAATGAAATCCAATATATCTCATTCAAAATATAATTCTTTTGAAACCAATCTTTCCATAAATACTAAGCATGTCTTAGTAAAAAATAAGTCTTTTGAAAACATGTACGGAAACCGAATGCTTACCATTCAAAATAATCCTCTTGTAAACAAACGCTTCAAAAAATTATCAAGCATCCACTGTCCGAGTCGCGCGCCCTGACCGGACAATGTACGAAAAAGTCCATGTTGATAGAGTAGTGGGTCAGCTATTTTCCGATGGTCAGGACCTTATAACAAGCGTCAGGACGGAAACATATCATTAACAAGCGTATCAACGGAAACATAATCATAATCGTAAAACATCATAACATATAACAAATGCCAAGATAGAAATATTTCTTTATCGTTAACGATCGAAACAAGTTTTCCAAAGCCTTTGCTCATTGATAATTTAAAAACAATAACCATCAATATCATAAAAACATCAGTTAAGAGTAGCACATGGACTGTAACACTTGGTAATCCTGACGACTATTACTTTAAAGGACGTATGATATATGATATAAATTACGTTCGAACACGTATATATTCATAAAATAACTTTTTGGACATTCGGTAAATTTCTCGCAGTTCCGAAACAGAATTCATTCCAAGGTTAAATCTCAACAGCCCTTAGTGTTTGAGCCATAACCTCTTCATGCGATCTCTGATTTTTATGAATTTATATCGTCAGAATGTTAAGACGAAGATCTACAACTTTTATGTTGAATATTTCTCCAAATTTTGAGGAGAACTAGTTCGAATTAGGCCATTTATCCAGGATATTTGTACAGTGACGTGAATGAAGAGTAAAAAGGAAATTTCCATTTTTATCCACAAGCCCATAGTCTTTCTCACTTGGGTCCAATAATTATGAATGACCCAATAACTCTAAAATATATTTCAAGTCCCTAGATTTCTCTAAAAAGGACCAAATTAATCAAGAAGAGCAATCAAAGTCATTAGCCCCTAGTATAAAAGGATGAACTATTCATTCATCCCAACTATTTGAGAGAAGAGAAGAAAACCTGAGAGGGAAAGGAAAAAGAAAGGAAGAAGAGAGAGTTATTTTCTTAACAAAGTTGAATAAGGATCAATCCAAACCAACCCACAAGAAGCTAAGAGAATGATATCAAGCCTAGAAGATTTGAGTTGTGAAGGAAATAAGTGAACAAAGTAAAAAGAAACTTGACCTAAATTCTAATATGTAGATTTTGATGATGTGGTGATTAATGAATGATATTGGCTTAAGGTTAATGATGTTTAGATAATTATTGTATTAAGAAATTGATGTTATATGTTTTTCTAGATATTGAATTAGATTGAGGTTTTTGGAATTTAATGATGTGATGATGATAGAAGGATAAAATTGTGATAATTTGAATGTGGAGAGTTGATTTAACTTGTATGAAGATGATGGTGTTGGTTACTATGGTATATGTCCTTGAAAAGTTGATGTTAGGCCCTGAAATTGGCCTAGCGTCACGACGCCAAACACCCCACGTTGCGACGCGTAAGTATCAGAGGCACGCTGCCTCAAACATGATTATGGGAGCGTCACGACGCTCAGCATTTGACGTTGTGATGCGCAACAAGCAGAGGCTCTGCCTCGGGTCTGATCTGGTGGGCATCACGACGCGCAACGACTGACGTCATGACGTGAAACAAAGCATGCTCTATGTCTGATTCTGTTTACATGGGCGTCGCGACGCGCCAGACCCGACATCGCGACTCGAGATAGAAACAACGTTCTTTTATTTCACATCCAATTTTAAATATTAGAGGCCACTCTAGGGGTTTCATATCAACACATATACATACCTTATGACAAGTCGCAAGTATAATACGTCATGAAATATTTATAGGCATGTTAAATTGAGAAACTTAGTTAAATTCCAAAACATGATTCACACATTATGTTCTAATAGAATTCTCGATATAAGTGTTGGGATATATGCCCTAGAGCTTCATGTAATGTAAACGATTTTATATGTTATAAAATAAAATGATGCATTATTCATTTATCAAAGTGTTTGTTTATATTTCGTATATTCTAAATTATCTTGATTACCCTAGATTACACATGTACCTTCAAATTTAGTGTATGAGTGTCATACACAAGAGGATTTAAGTCTGAAGTTGGTAATCTAAAATAGTCCATAGAGAGAAAACAAAACTGGTATTTTATTTGTGGTTTATCTATAGTTGCGGTTCATTCTATAATTGTATGGCGACCTTGATCCGGGATCGTCCATGTAGAGATATGAGAATAGAGGCACCTTGTATGATGCAATCATATAGGACTGGACCCAGAAAGAAATGACTTTCTTATAATATCTGTTAAATAAAGAAATTCATTTCGATCTACTAGATGGTCATATATGGATTGATCTTAATCCTGAGTGTACTACGAACTCCTGCATGACAGGCTATGTCCTTTGATTTACAAAGCTGAGGTTGGTGTGGCAGTCTCGACCAATAGCTACGTACTTTGGGGGCATGGTCTGGTGTGTAGTTGGGGACAATTTACATAGACATGGAGTTCACTCATTCTTGTGAGAAGTAAAGAAGTATATTCCTTAAGGGTTGATTCGGTACTTGAACGGTTAGAGCGCTCAAGTCTTTCTAATACGAATAGAAAGATTAAAATTCATAATGGTTATGAATAAATCGTTCATTAGAGAATCAATGGTACTTAAGGTAAAAATAATTAGAGGGGTATAACAGACATTATGACCCGGCTCTAATTACGAGATACTCGTGAATGGTTAATCTATATGTAGTGACTATATCGATGGACACCGACTTGGTTTGGCTTAATATACCATCTGCGGTAACGAGAATGCAGCTTCGAGTTTTTAGTGGAATAACTCGGAGTTAATAATTCAGAATATTTAATTAAGAGCTTAATTAATATTTCGAGATTATTGAAGCTCGGAATCGTAGGTCCATTTGGTCCCCGTGCTAGCTCAATATACTGTAGTGGATTTAGTATAATTGGATAGTCCAATTATATACTCACATATGTATAAATGTTATTAACACGATTAATAATATTTTGTCACACTTGAAACTATATATTAAAAGTTAATATATGATTTTAATAATTATATGATAATTATTGAATGCATAATATTAAATTATATATGATATAATTTAATGAGGCCAAATTTGGAATTTCCAAATCTTGGATTTTGGAAACTCTTGGTGAGTTATGCTAGGTTGCAAAACTCTTGCATTAAATTTGGAAACCCTTTGTGAGTTATGCTAGGTTGCAAAACTCTTGGATTTAAATTTGGTGGTTACACTTTTTGAAAGGTAATTACACTTTTAATTTTGTAACATATATTTCATTATGGTAATTAAATTTTATGTTACAAAATTAATGTAAAAATCCATGCTTGGCTGAATTTCAAAAGAATTGGGAGGGGAAGGGTTTTGTTAATTTTGGAAATTAATAACCCAAAATATAAAAAGAAAATTTGATTTGCTTTTGAACTAATCTCTTTTGCAAACCCTAGCCTCCATCTTCTTCTTCTTCATTCTCTTTCAAATTGTTGAGAAAACAAAAAATAAGAACAAGAAGAAAATAAATCATAAACATTATGTGACATTAATCTCTAAAAAGTTTAGGGATTAATTTTGTGACACTAGCCCACACTAGCTTCCGTTGGTAATGAGATAGAGCTCGGAAGACTTTGTGGTGTTGAACAAAAAATCATTTTTTTCTTCTCTATTGACTCACGACAGTGGGGTGAATTTCTGCCCACTGTCGAGCACTTGCTTGGGTGTTTCAGGGCTCATTTTGATCTCGTATCAATCTGGAATTTTTGGGAAACATATAAGGTTTTTTTGGGATTACGTTGGGGCTGTTTTTATTTGAGAAATCGGACCTGAAATCGTCACTACGGGTCACAGAAATTTCAGACTATTTTGGTTGTGATTTGGGCACACTCTGTGTTCAAAAACAGTCCGGTTTTGCACTGCTACTCTTATACTATATTTGAGGTTCCCGTGTTTCATCTCTCGTTCTTCTTATCCGAAGGATATCATCTTTTAAATGTCTTTTATCCTATCTTATATGATACTATACTACACCACAGATTCATTTGTTTCTAGGAACATCTTCGAGATGAACATCAAGGTCCCCCCATTACTGCTGTTGTCTAACGAGGGTTGGGAGGGTGGGAGTTGGTCCTAAAGTCTCTTTCGGTTGTGGTGGTCTTACTGTTGGACAATTATGACCCATAGCATCACTATTTGTACAGAACATGATGTTGTTGTACAAATAAACTATGTGACAAAGGAAATTACTCTTTTATAATTTGTAATTAGATTACCAAGATATATAAATGATAAAAGTCCATATGATTAGTACTGGATTAATAAGATATGAGACAATATTAATCCACTAAGGTTTAATCATTAAATATCCCTAGTCGTAGTATTATCGAG
The DNA here is from genome assembly GCA_019454045.1 of Zanthoxylum bungeanum. NCBI lineage: Eukaryota > Viridiplantae > Streptophyta > Magnoliopsida > Sapindales > Rutaceae > Zanthoxylum > Zanthoxylum bungeanum. The sequence goes on along the minus strand of SKCR01029698.1, from coordinate 59,841 downwards.
ACTGGACATCGATAATACGGAATAGACTATTATTGCACTTGTGCGCGTTGTGGGAGCATAACAACATAGTTCTCATATATTTAAGTATTGGATACTTATACAAGTGTGATAGGAGGTTGTGTTTACCGATGGTACGGAAACATCTTTGCTCTGGATATACCCATCGGAATCCCATTGGTAGTATGACTATGTGTCTATGGGAATCCGAATCGGGGTAGGTGTATTTGGTCTTAACCTGAGACTTGCATCCCTAATACTTGTGACAATCGGTATACTTTGGTTTTGGTCGTCCGGGGCTTTAACAGGTTCTGTGTACGCCTCTTCTGGGTATACTGAGAATCGTAGTGTATTGGGTGTGATGTCAAGATGGAAGTATCACTCCACTCATATGGACATGATGATCACGTAGGATACGGAACTAGTACTCTTTAGTACTGCCGTCATCGGGATAATATGACTAGGTCATGATTATACAATTATAGAGACTAGTTATCAGAGATCCGATATATGATTCATACGGGCAGACACAATTCGAGCCCTAGGCCTAGCATGTGATATCGATACTGGATCGCAATACGCAATACTACGTATACTACGCCTGACATAGATTATATATTCCTTAAAGAATATTTCTGGAGAATTGGGTAGGCACGGTGCTTTGCTAGAAGCCAACATGTCTTGTAAATCGGTATGAACGTGGTACTGGGTACGCACGTGTTCGGATAATCCGACGACCGGATTTACTGCCAACATATCCAGGGATCTCATAGGTCGCTTCCCGAAGATTCACCGATGACGAATGACTTGAACATAATTAATCTAGGATTAATTATAAGAGGGAGAAAATTCATCTAGGATTAATTGCGGAAAAATTTTATCTGGGATAAAATTCTATTAATAGAGAGAGAATGATTAATTCGGAATTAATCGATTAAAATAATATATTCGATATATTAAATGAAATTAGATTTCATAACGGAATTAGAATTAGATTTTAATTAGGGCGAACGAATTAATTTAGAATTAATTCGCGAGCGACTTTAATAGTATTTTTGCTAGGCATAATTATTTAATTAAATTTGATTTAATTAAGTCGCAACGGAAAATTCGTTAATTCGGAATTAACGAACCCGAGCCCGGAACGTGTTTGCGGGCCCACTCGGATTTTGAATTAAAGTGGGCCCAACAAGTCACAACTCTAGGCTTTAAATGCATTTTCCCTCCAACACTTTACTTTTGCTTTTTGGAAAAGCATATACCAAAATTGAGTTTGACTTTTGAAAGTGTGGTAATTGTTTTACAAACCAAAAATTACCAAAAACACAACACTTCTCTTTCTTCTCTCATTGGCCGAAAATGGCCTTCCAATTTTCTTCTCTTGGGCGTGAACCTAGGGTTCATTTCCATTGATTTTTGTTGCAAAAATCTCTAGAGCTAGCACTCAAAGAATCATACAAAGGTGATAGGGAAACCTTTCCCATGAGTTTGGAATTCAAGAATCAAGCTTGGAAGCTCAACATACATCAAAGAGAGGAGCTTGGAGCAACTTCAATGGAAGCAAAATTTTTGTTGTCTACACATCCTACCTTGCCGATCTATGTAAGTATTTTTTCCGCAATCTTACATAGTTTATTCACACATGTTTTATGCTTAATTGATCTTGGACTTGTTCTTAGAGAACCCAACAATGGTATCAGAGCCTTATTGAGCATGAAATTGAACTTAGGGTTTATATTCTTGATTTGGATATTTTTGATTTGAGCATGTTTTGATCAAATTGTTTGTTTGAGTATGCTTATATAATGTTAACTTAGAGTTGTGCATGATCAATTTGATGAAAAATTAATTGGATTATTTTTCCCAAAATACTTTGGCTTGGCCGAATATATACCCATTTGTAGATCATGGTAATTTTTTTGTTTTTTAGACCATTGGATGTGTTTAAAGACATGATATATATTGATTTGTGATTTAATTGGATTGAAATCAAAATCGAATATAAAATTACCATATTGCTGTGAACTTGGGAGCATGTTAATGACTTGATTTTGTTTCAATTATGTTGGACATGTATTGAAAATAAGATTGCATGATTAATTAATTAAATTGATGTTTTGGAAATATTAATTAAGATAATTAATTAGTACAATACACTTTAATGAATTAAATTGTGAATTTTGGAAGATTAGAATTTAATTAATTAGGCTTAATTTGGAATTGGGCTAAAGTTGTTGTATTTGGGCTTAATGGGCTTGGTTGGGCCAAGTTTGGTTTAGGATAATTGGTTGGATCTAATTGGGCCTAAAATCATTTCCATAAAGTCCAAATATGATAAATGGGCATTTAAATAATTAATTGGGCCTAATGGGCCAAAATTAATTTTGTGGCAAATGGTGATTCCTTATTGGGCTTTGGTTGCCAAAGTCCATGCCTTATGAATTAATTAAAAGCCAATTGGAATTTAATTAAATTGACATTGGATGTTAATTGGGCTTTGAGACCCATTAAGATTAGATTTAGAATCTAAGTTGTAAAGGCGCATTAAAAGTGTAATTATTTAATTTGGAATTAAATATAGAATTAGTATTGAATACAAATTAAATTGGATTTAAAATTGTAGTTTGATATAATTCAAGAATTCGTACTTTGAGTACTTATTCTTAAACGAGTTGGACTCGCGCAAATCAAATCGTTGTTTGAACATTGGATGATCACTTTATTCAAAGATTAATTAATTGGATTAGATTGATTGAATAACATGCTTTGTGTGAATACATGGATGTGATGTATGAATAATGTATATCAGATGGATATTAGATGGGTGAGGGCAATTTTGGAAATTATTGTAATAAATTTAGAATTTATTAAATTGGACCTGCGTGTCCAGCCTTTATCTCTCGATTCTTTGTAATTCCCTTCTCACATATTCCCCTCAATGTAAATGAGGTTTCTTTAGAAGTATTATGTAATTGGGTAGAAGTTAGAATAGTGCTAGCCGGGGAGAGGAAATGGAGTGATTTGTTCTAGGAACAATTTGTGAGATATCCATCCGCATATCATTATTAATTTATTTATCACGCCTTATTATGATTTTAGAATGCATGCTTAAGGGTGTATGATGAGACCTAATCAAAGATAATAAATTGGTTGCCAATTTACGCGAAAAACCCTCAACAAATCATTAAGCATTTTCCTTCCATTGAGTGATTCATTCTCAAGATCCAAGATTGGCACTGGTTTGTTGGCCAAAGTCAATACCTTTGTCCATCGCAGATGTGTTTGAATCATGAAGGCTTTGTTCCATATCGCATGTCTTATCCAAGTTGTGATTTGTTGGCCAAAGTCAAGATCACTTCTTGTCCATCAACATCGATTACGAAACTTTCCAAAGTCAATGGGTCCCGCTTAACTGGAATCATTAAGCTTGTTGTGCCAAAGCCAAGGCCTAGTTGATTCAGAGGAAAAGGTTAGGAAAATATATTGGATATATTGGCATATATATTGTATATATGTTTCGGACTTGGAAGTCCACCTACTGGATCTAGGAATTGGATGAGATCCAATTGATCATAGAGATCTACCTAGTTAAGTATCATACAATTTGTTGGCCAAAGTCCAGATTGTGTGTTATTTAACGGGATCATAGCCCACTAGGAAACTAGGTTTCCCGAGTTCTCCACAGAGGGTTAGAGGCTCGCCGAAAATTAGTGGGAGGCAAGTATTGAATTTGCAATTTCGTTTAGATACTTGCCAATACGCACTCATTTCATTTTTCGTCTTTATTTAAATATAAATATATTAGTTCGACTAATATTTAATTGTTGTTTTAATTAAACAGTTATACTATATTCAAACTACTTCAACCATAGTTGATTATATAATTGGATTATAGTAATCAATATATTTGAATTTAACCAATCAAATAGTAGTTGATTATATAATTAGACTATAGTAATCATTATATTCGATTGTACCCGAAATCGATGATTGGATAGTTAGATTATTGGAATCAAAATAACTGAAAGATTAGCGTTTAAAACATAATCCTGGGTGAAAATGTCTTTAAGCGGCTTCAATTTTCAAATTGGGAATAGAATCTCATGATAGTCCTGAGAGCCAAAAAGTTACTTTATTTGATAGAGTGACATCTCGGGCCTGAGTCCGGAGTTGAGCAAATAGTGGAACATGAGCTTTGGTAGACTCATGGTGATGATAACTTTAGTGCTCAATCTGTTATGCTTGCCGCAATGACTCCTTAATTTCTTCGTCAGAACTAAGGATTAGATCCTTATAGTATGATAATGAAATTGAAGGATCTTCATATATCTATCCTTAGATCTTAGAAGTACAAATTGCAAAAGATGCTCTTTCGCTCGTGTATGTCAGAGAGTACATCTGACGAACACTAGGTGTCGCAGATGATTGCTGACATCGAACAGCTAGGTTAGCTGGGCATTACCTACGTGGCCGATACTTCCAAAGATTTGATCTTATAGTCTCTACCTGAATGTTGGGGCAGGTCCATTATGAACCAAGAGAAAAACTCTTAGAGAGTTGATGGCTATGCTCAAGGAAGCGGAGCCAGAGCTTCTATAATGGACAAAGGCAAAATAGTCACAGTCTTCTAGGAAGACAAAAGACATATCCCAAGATGTCCGCCTAAATTGTGGCAAACGGAGTCACTGTAAGCGTGACTGCCGTATGGACAAGGTAGACATGAAGGAAGTGAAGGCGGGGCAAGGCTCCGGCTTCAAGTATGTTTGTCATAAACATGTTCACTATTAGTTTCAAAATTGGATTTTTGATACTAGATGTGGTACAGAAATATGTACTGATGTGCAAAATCTGCTGATAAGTAGGAGACTGACTTTAGTTGAGATCAACCTGCGAGTCGGAAACGGGATGAGAGTCGCTGTTTTAACCGTAGAAACCTAAGTTTTGGAACTGCCCTTGGGGCATGTACTTAAATTTGGAAACTGTTATAATGTACCTAGTTTGACTAGAAATATTATCTCAATATCAAGTATAATTCGTTGCGGGTATACCTTTATATTTTAGAACACTAAGTGTTTTGTTTATAAAGATGATATTGAGATAAACACATTAGATGTGAATAACAGTATTTATCTTTTGAATATAAATGAGTCTCAAACATATAACATGACAAACAAATAGCTCAAACTGAATTAATTAGATGAGACTTATTTTTGGCATTGCTGTCTGGGACACATTAACAAGACTCGTATATCCACACTTTCGAAGAGTGGATACTAGGACGAATTTGATTCTAATTGAAATGATGTCTACGAATCTAGTTTATTGGGCAAGGTGCCTAAAATACCTTTTACTTGGTAAAAATGTAAGTGCCACCGATCTGTTAGCCCTCGTTCATAGTGACGTAAGTGGGCCCATGTCTAGCTAGGCTAGAGGTGGATATGAATACTTCGTAACCTTTACGAATGTTGCATCTCGTTATGGTTATATGTTTCTTATGAAACATAAATCGGAAACTTTTGATAAATTCAATGAGTTTCGACACGAAGTATAAAAACAGATCAGCAAAAGAGTAATAAGTTTCTCAATTACTTGAAAGAGTATAATATTCTTTCAATGTGGACTCTTCCCGGAACACCTCAATTTGACGGTGTGTCCGAACAAAGAAACCGAACTTTGTTGGACATAGTTAGGTTAATGATGAGTCGCTATGAGCTATCAATTTCCTTCACGGGATACACATTAAACAGTGCAATACTTATTTTGAATAAGGTTCCATGATAATCTGTTAGACAGACTTCATATTAGATATGAACAGGAAAGAAACCGGGTTTTCTCATTCATGAAGATTTGGGAATGCTGGGCATATGTTTGGATGCTACCAAACTAGAATCCAAATCGGATAAGTGCCTATTTGTAGGTTATCCTAAGGAAACCAAAATATAGTACTTATACAACTCACAAGAGAACAATGTAATTGTTGCTCTCCATGCGGTTGTTCTAAGAGGAATACCTATATGCAATGGTAAGTGGGAGGAAAGTAGAACTCGATGAAAATCAGGGTAATACTGTTCCAGGCACCGATTCCTTAAGGGAACACAAACAGTTCATCAGGGAAGAAATTGTACCACAAACTTCGAATACACAAGAACCGCGTAAGTCGGAGAGAGTCAGAAAATAACCTAGGAGGTATGGGTTTCTGATCTCACCTCATGAAGATGTCAATCTTATTGAGGAAGACGAACCGGCTACGTATGAGGAAGTGATACAAGGTATCGACTCCCTCTTCATGGCAAAATTCCATGAAGTCCGAAATGGATTCCATGTGTACCAACCAAGTTTGGACACTGGTTGATGTACCAGAAGGCATTGTGCCTAATGGTACTATATAAGTCTTCAAGGAAGACATACATAGATTGCAACATACAAATGTACACAGCTAGGCTTGTACAGAAAAGGTATCCTAAACGACATAGTGTCGACTACGACGAAACTTTTTCACCCGCTGCCATGGTTAAATCCATTTGGATAATGCTTGCTAATGCTGCGTATTTCATTTATGAAATATGACAGCTGAACGTAAAAACCGCTTTCCTTAAACGGAAACCTTTAGGAGGATGTTTATCAACATCCTGACGGTTTTTTCGTACCGAAACATGCAAACAAGGTTTGCAAGTTAAATCGATCCATTTATGGATTGAAGCAATCATTATGTTCTTGGAACTAACGTTTTGATAAGATCATAATGGTATATGATTTAATTCAAAATGAATATAATTCTTGTGTATATAAGAAGATTAGTGGGAGCACACTGACAATGATTGTCCTATATAATGATGACATATCATTTCTTGGAAATGATATTCCCATATTAAATAATCGGTGAAAGTTTAGCTTTCATGAAAATTCTCTGTAGACTACTTAGGAGAGACAACCTTTATTCTAGGAATAAGGATCTAATGGGATAGATCTAAAAGTTGTTGGCACTCTCCGAGAACTCGTACATTGAAAGATATGTACGCGAGCTAGTGTCTCATATGCTTTGAGCATATGAAGTCACAATCAGACCAATCCAAGTGATAGTCATTGGATTGATGTTAAGAACATCCTTAAGTATCTTATATGAACTAAGGATGCTTTCTTAAGCTATGGAGAAGGAGAACTTGAAGTGACTAGGTTCACCGCTGTAAGTTTCCAAACTGACAAAAACGACTATAAGTCGTAATAAGGGTATTATATAGTTTGAATAACGGAACAGTGAGCTGGAAGTCTTCCAAGCAAGATACTGTTGTCGAATAAACAACAAAAGCGGAATATTGTTGCAGCTGAGGTAGGAAAAGAAGCATTTTGGATCTATATAATCCTAATTAGATTAGGTGTAGTTCTGTTAGCGGCTGAGCTAGGCTACAGCACAGGCTAAAGAATTAATGGTCTCATCAACGATCCAAGTATGTACTTCAAATGATTTCATCTGATTCGTCAGATCATACATCGTAGCAATGTGATGATCGAATAAATCGCATCATATGATAACCTTGAAAATTCGCTGACGAAAGTAGTTTCTCAGCAGAAGTTTGAGCGACCCGTACATTGTTCAGGTGTAGGACACTTGAGTGATTGGCTATAGGCCAAGTGGGAGATTGTTGGGCAATTATGACCCATAGCATCACTATTTGTACAGAACATGGTGTCGTTGTTAAAATAAACTATGTGACAAAGGAAATTGCTCTTTTATCATTTGTAATTAGATTACCAAGATATATAAATGATAAAAGTCCATATGATTAGTACCGGATTAATAAGATATGAGACAATATTAATCCACTAAGGTTTAATCATTAAATATCTCTAGTCGTAGTATTATCGAGACTGGACATCGATAATACGGAATAGACTAGTATTGCACTTGTGCGCGTTGTGGGAGCATAACATCATAGTTCTCATATATTTAAGTATTGGATACTTATGCAAGTGTGATAGGAGGTTGTGTTTACCGATAGTACGGAAACAACTTCGCTCTAGATAGACCACTCGGAATCTCATTGGTAGTATGACTATGTGTCAATGAGAATCCGAATCAGGGTAGGTGTATTTGGTCTTAACCTGAGACTTGCATCACTAATACTTGAGACAATCTGTATACTTTGGTTTTAGTCATCCGGGCTTAAACATGTTCTGTGTACTCCTCTTCTGGGTATACTGAGAATCGTAGTGTATTGGGTGTGATGTCAATATGGAAGTATCACTCCAGTCATATGGAGATGATGATCACGTAGGATACAGAACTATTACTCTTTAGTACTACCGTCATCGGGATAATATGACTAGGTCATGATTATACGATTATAGAGACTAGTTACCAGAGATCTGATATATGATTCGTACGGGACAGACACAATTCCAGCCCTAGGCCTAGCATGTGATATCAATACTGGATCGCAATACGCAATACTACGTATACTACGCCTGACATAGATTATATATTCCTTAAAGAATTATTCTGGAGAATTGGGTAGGCACGGTGCTTTGCTAGAAGCCAACCATGTCTTGTAAATCGGTAAGAACGTGGTACTGGGTACGCACGTGTTCGGATAATCCGACGACTGGATTTACTGCCAACATATCAAGGGATCTCATGGGTCGCTTCCCAAAGATTCACCGATGACGTATGACTCGAACATAATTAATCTAGGATTAATTATAAGAGAGAAAATTAATCTATGATTAATTACGGAAAGATTTTATCTGGGATAAAATTCTATAATAGAGAGAGAACGATTAATTCGGAATTAATCGATTAAAATAATATATTCGATATATTAAATGAAATTAGATTTCATAACGGAATTAAAATTAGATTTTAATTCGGGTGAACGAATTAATTTAGAATTAATTCGCGAGCGACTTTAATAGTAATTTTGCTAGGCATAATTATTTAATTAAATTTGATTTAATTAAGTCGCAACGAAAAATTCGTTAATTCTGAATTAACGAACCCGAGCCCGGAACATGTTTGCAGGCCCACTCAGATTTTAAATTAAAGTGGGGCCAACAAGTCACAACTCTAGTCACATCACTTGTCCATCAAGTGTCAATTTGGTGATGGAAGTGGTTGGAGGCTTTAAATGCATTTTTCCCTCCAACACTTTACTTTTTCTTTTTGGAAGTGTGGTAATTGTTTTAGAAACCAAAAATTACCAAAAACACAACACTTCTCTTTCTTCTCTCCTTGGCCGAAAATGTTGGGTTTCTAGGTTAATCCCAAGATCATATTAAACATAGAAATAGAATGAATACGCAAAGAAGAGTGGCAGAATCACACTTACATTGAACGGCTTTTGGATGTGAAGATCAACAAAAACTTTTTCTCCCTTTGAGTAGTTTCGGCCAAGCCCCTTTTGTTGATGATGTTGAACAAGCTCCAAGCTTTAAAGGATTCCAAGCTCTTAGTTCGGTTTCTCTATCACCTTGTATTGATCCTCTAATGTGCTAGCAAGATGGAAGAAAGAAAACAATTTCTTTTCTCCTTGGAGAGCTCACGGCAAAGCATGAAGAGGAGGGAGAGAGTTTTGTGTTTTTCAACTTTTGTTTTCTAAAAACATTATGAAAAATAATTACCAAAAATTGGTATAACCTCTCCAAAAAGTCAAAGCCAATTTTGGCTCCAAAATGGCATTAAATGCCCACACCAACCAATATCATGAATAGTGACTACATGTCACTCACCGAAAAGGTGACTTGACATCTATCACTAAAGTGACGAGTGATGTGACTCGCGATGTGACTTGCGGCCACACTTGATTCAAAATTGGAGTTTCATCGCAAACACATTCCGGGCTCGGTTTCGTTAATTCCGAATTAACGAGTTTTCCGTTGCGTCGTAATTAAATCAAATAATCATGTCTAGCAAAATTACTATTCACGTCGCTTACGAATTAATTCTAAATCAATTCGTTAGCCCGAATTAAAATCCAATTTTAATTCCGCGTCGAAATCCAATTTCGTATAATATATCGAATATATTATTTTATCGATTAATTCAAATTAATCGTTCTCTCTCTTCAAATAGTACTTTATCCCAGATAAAGTCTCTCCGCTATTAATCCCAAATTAATAAAGTTCGAATCATACGTCATCGGTGAATCTTCGGGAAGCGACCCAAGAGATCCCTGGATATGTTGGTAGTAAATCCGGTCGTCGGACTATCCGAACACGTACGTACCTTGTATTATGTTCTTACCGATTTACGAGACAATGTTGGCTTCTAGCAAAGCGTCATGTCTACCCAATTCTCCAGAAATATTCTTAATGGAATATGTAATCTATGTCAGGCGTAGTATACGTAGTATTGCGTATTGCGATCCAGTATCGGATGTCACATGCAAGGCCTGAGGCTGGAATAGTGTCTGCCCTGTACAAAGCATATATCGGATCACAAGTAACTAGTCTCTTTATTATCGGATAATCATGACCTAGTCATATTATCCCGACGGTTGCAACCTTCTAGAGAACCAGTTATGTATCCTTGCGTGACCATCATCTTCATATGACTGAAGTGATACTTCCGTCTTGACATCACACCCAATACACTACAATTCTCAATAAACCCAGAAGAGGTGTACACAGAACCTGTTAAAGTCCTGGACGACCAAAACCAAAGCGTATTGATTGTCGCAAGTACTAGCGATGCAAGTCTCAGGTTAAGACCAAATACACCTACCCTGATACGGAATCCCATAGACACATAGTCATACTACCAATGTGATTTCGATGGGTCTATCCAGAGCGAAGCTGTTTTCCGTACCATCGGTAAAACACAACCTCCTACCACACTTGCATAAGTATCCAATACTTAAATATATGAGAACTATGCTGTTACGCTTCCATAACACGCACAAGAGCGATACTAGTCTATTCCGCATTATCGATGTCCAGTCTTGATAATACTACGACTAGGGATATTTAATGATTAAACCGTCGTGGATTGATAATGTCTCATATCATCTCAATCCGGAACTAATCATAAGGACTTTCTTCATTCACACATTTAAGTAATCTATTACTAATGATAAAAGAATTGATAAAACACATAATTAATTTGTACAAAAACACAATGTCTTTTACAAATAGTGACGCTATGGGTCATAATTGTCCAACAATCTCCCACTTGGCCTATAGCCAGTCACTCAAGCATCTAACACCTGAAATATGTACATGTCACTCAAAATTTTACTGAGGAATGGCTTTCGTCAGCGGATCTGCAATGTTGTCCTCTGATGCGACCTTCTCAATCTTCACATCGCCACGATGTATGATCTCACGAATCAGATGGAAACATCGAAGAACATGCTTGGATCGTTGATGAGACCGCGGTTCCTTAGCCTACGCTATAGCCCCGTTATTGTCACAATACAATGGAACGGGCTCAGCTGCTAACGGAACTACTCCTAATCCAATTAGGAATTTTCGGATCCAAACTGCCTCCTTTGCTGCTTCAGCTGCAGCGATATACTCCGATTCTGTTGTTGAATCAGCAACAGTCTCTTGCTTGGAAGATTTCCAGCTCACTGCTCCGTTATTCAAACAAAACACGTACCTTGATTGTGACTTACAGTCGTCTTTATCGGTTTGGAAACTTGCATCGGTATACCCAGTTACCTCAAGTTCTCCATCTCCATAGATTAAGAAAGAATCTTTAGTTCGTCTAAGATACTTAAGGATATTCTTAACCGCTATCCAGTGACCTTCACCCGGATTGGCCTGATAGCGACTACACGTGCTCAAAGCATATGAGACATCAGGTCGCGTACATATCATGGCATACATGATCGATCCGACTACCGAGGCGAACGGTAACCGACTCATGTTGTCTCTCTCATCTTGAGTTTTAGGACACATGTCCTTAGATAGAGTGACGCCATGTGACACTGGCAACAGTCCCCTCTTGGACTGATCCATGTTGAATCTCTTCAACACTTTGTCAATATACGTGCTCTGGGAGAGTCCAAGCAGCTTTCTAGATCTATCCCGGTAGATCTTTATTCCCAGAATAAAGGCTGCTTCTCCCAGATCTTTCATGGAGAATTTTAATGAAAGCCAAGCTTTCACCGATGTTAACATGGGAATGTCATTGCCCATAAGCAATACATCGTCAACATAAAGGACAATGAAAGTCAGTGCGCTCCCACTTACCTTCTTGTATACACAAGGATCATCTTCATTTTGAACGAAATCATATTCTTTTATGATCTCATCAAAATGTTGGTTCCAAGAACGCGACGCTTGCTTCAGTCCATAAGGGACCGATTTAACTTGCAAACCTTGTTTGCATGTTTAGTCACGACAAAACCGTCAGGTTGTTGCATATAAACATCCTCCAACATGTTTCCGTTAAGAAAAGCGGTTTTGACGTCCATCTGCCATATCTCGTAATCGAAATATGCAGCAATAGCAAGCATTATCTGAATGGATTTAATCATAACAACGGGTGAGAAAGTTTCATCGTAATCGACACCATGTCGTTGACGATACCCCTTCGCTACAAGCCTAGCTTTGTACGTTTGTACGTTGCCATCCATGTCGGTCTTCCTCTTGAAGATCCATTTGCAACCAATAGGCTTTACGCCTTCTGGTGCATCAACCAGTGTCCAAACTTGGTTGGTATACATGGAATCCATTTCGGAATTCATGGCGTCTTGCCATAAACCGGAGTCGATACCTGTATCGCTTCCTCATACGTAGCCGGCTCGTCTTCCTCAATGAGATTGATATCTACATGAGGTGAGATCAGAAATCCATACCTCTCTTGTTGTTTTCTTCCTCTCTCCGACCTACGTGGTCCTTGTGTATTCGAAGATTGTGGTACAGCTTCATCCCTGATGAACTGTTCATGTTCCGTTGAGGATTCTATGCCAGGAACAGTATCACTTCGATTTTCATCGAGTTCTACTTTCCTCCCACTTATCACTGCATTTAGGAATTCATTCTCAAGGAAAACCGCATGTAGAGCAACAAAAACTTTATTCTCTCGTGGGTGATAGAAGTAATATCATTTGGTTTCCCTAGGATATCCCACAAAAGGCATTTATCCGATTTGGGTTCAAGTTTGATACCTTCCAAACGTTTGACGTATGCCCAGCAACCCCAAATCTTCAGGAATGAGAAACCCGGTTTCTTTCATGTCCATATTTCATACGGAGTCTGTTGAACAGACTTTGATGGAACCTTATTCAAAATAAGTATTCCACTGTTCAATGCATATCCCCAGAAGGAAATAGGTAGCTCAGTGCGACTCATCATAGACCTTACCATGTCTAACAAGGTTCGGTTTCTCCATTCGGACACACCGTTTAATTGCCGAGTTTCGAGAGGAGTCCACTGTGAAAGAATACCATATTCTTTCAAGTGGTCAAGAAACTCATTGCTCAAGTATTCGCCACCACGGTCCGACTGTAATGTCTTAATACTTTTACCGGTTTGTTTTTCAACTTCGTGTCGAAACTCTTTGAATATCTCAAAAGTTTCTGACTTATGTCTCATAAGATACACATAACCATAATGTGATGCATCATCCGTAAATTTACGAAGTATTCATATCCACCTCTAGCCTGGCTAGACATGGGCCCACAAACGTCACTATGAACAAGGGCTAACAGTTCGGTGGCGCGTACACATTTATCGCTAAAAGGTGATTTAGGCATTTTGCCTAATAAGCAAGATTCACAGACGTCATATGAATTTGGATTAAATTCGTCCAAGTACCCACTCTTCGAAAGTGTGGATATGCGAGTCTTGTTTATGTGTCCCAGACGACAATGCCACATATAAGTTTCATCATTATGACTTACTTTAAGCCTTTTGTTTGTTACATTTTGAGATTGGTTTATATTCAAAATATAAAGACCATTATTTACAACAGCAGTGCAAATTTCTATATCATTTTTATACATGAAACACCCAGTGTTTTTAAATACAAAAGTGTACCCACATTGGGTTAACATAGAAACAGAAATAATATTCCTAGTCAAACTATGTACATAATAACAGTTTGTAAGTTCAAGTACATGCCCCGAGGGCAGTTCCAAAACAAAAGTGCCAACGGCCAAAACAGCGACAGATGTCCCATTTCCAACACGCAGGTCAATCTCTCCTGACGCCAGTTTCCTGCTAATCCGCAGATCCTTCACATTAGTACAAATGTAAGTACCACAACTAGAATCAAAAATCCAATTTTTAAAACTAGAAGTAGTCATGTTTATTTCTATAACAAACATACCTGAGGTCGGTGCCTTGCCGACCTTTATCTCCCTCTGGAGCGCCTTGTACTCGCAACAGTCACGCTTCCAGTGACCCCACTTCCCGCACTGGAGGCATACATCCTGAGACCCTTAGGCTTCCCAGAAGCCTTTGACGTTTGTCTTTGCCCTTCTTTTTATTCTTCTTCTTGATACCTCCAGTCGCCTTGGGCCCAGCCCTCGGAGTCCGAGATGTAGAAGCGAAGTGCGCCTCGCGCTTCTTGCCCTTAAGAAGTTCCTTTTCTACCTCTCGCAGTGTGGACATCAGCTCTCCAAGAGTCTGCTCTTGGTTCATCATATTGTAGTTCATGATGAACCCACTCTAAGTGTCGGGGAGAGACTGCAAGATCAAATCTATAGAGGTCTCTATCTCAAAGACAATCCTAATTTGTCCAAGTTGCTTGATATCGGCAATCATCTGTGTCACATGATGTTCAACAGATGTACCCTCCGACATCCGAGCGCGGAAGAGCTTCTTCTGTAACTCATATCTTTGCGATCTAATATTAGATCAGTGTAGATCATTCAACTTCACCAACATTGTATAGGGATCCAATCCCTTGTTCTGTCGACGGAATTGCTGAGTCATAGCAGCAAGCATGATAGATTGAGCAGTTACGTTGTCATCACTATGTGTCTTCCAAATATCTAGCTCGAGCAACTGATCAGATCTGGGCTTAGGCCCAAGAGGTCTTCTATAGTATATAGCAGCCTCTCGGATCCAAGACTATCCTTAGATTCATGTCCCAATCGGAAAAGTTAGTGTCGTTGAAGACATTATCGCCCATGATGATGTCCCGGACTAACACAATATTAGTCCAACTAATAAAATAATTGACGAAATAATTTGAAAGCGCGTAAAGCTAAGTATTTGAACGAAATTGCAAATTCAATACTAGCCTCCCACTATTTTTCGGCGAGCCTCTAACCCTCTGTGGAGTACTCGGGAAACCTAGTTTCCTAGTGGGCTAGGATCCCGTTAAATAACATACAACCTTGAATTTGGCCAACAAGCTGTATGATATTTAACTAGGTAGATCTCGAAGATCAATTGGATCTCATCCAATTTCTAGATCTGGTAGGTGGACCTCCAAGTCCGAAACATCTATACAATATATATGCCAATATATCCAATATATTTTCCTAACCTTTTCCTCTGAATCAACTAAGCCTTGGCTTTGGCACAACAAGCTTAATGATTCCAGTTAAGCGGGACCCATTGACGTTGGAAAGCTTCATAATCAATGTCGATGGACAAGAAGTGATCTTGACTTTGGCTAACAAATCTCAACTTGGACAAGACACCGATATGGAACAAAGCTTTCATGATTCAAACACATCCGCAATTGACAAAGGTCTTGACTTTGGCCAACAAATCAGTGCCAATTTTGGATCTTGAGTAAGAATCACTCAATGGAAGGAAAACGCTTAATATGTTTTAAGGGTTTTTCACGTAAATTGGCAACCAATTTATTATCTTTGTTATCATACACCCTTAAGCATGCATTCTAAAAGCATAATAAGGCGCGGAAAGTAAATTAATGACGATATGCGGATGTATATTTAAAAACTTGTTCCTAGAACAAATCACTCTCTTTCCTCTCCCCGGCTAGCACTATTCTACTTCTACCCAATTACATAATACAATAATAGAAACCTCATTAACATTGAGGGGAATTAGGTGAGAAGAGAATACAAAGAATCAATAAAAAGAGAAGGCTGGACACGCAGGTCCAATTTATAAATTCTAAATTTACAACAATTTCTAAAATTGCCCTTTCCCTTCTAATATCCATCCGATATACGCTATTCATTCATCACATCCATGTATTCATTCATAGCATGTTATTCAATCAATCTAATCAAATTAATTAATCTTTGAATATTAGTGATCATCCAATGTTCAAACAATGATTTGATTTGCGCGAGTCCAACTCGATTGAGAATAAGTACTCAAAGTACGAATTCTTGAATTATATCGAACAACTCTTTAAATCTAATTTAATTCGTATTCAATACTAATTCATTTATTTATTCCAAATTAAATATCTACATTTTTTGATGCGCTTTAACGACTTAGATTCCAAATCTAATCTTAATGGGTCTCAAAGCCCAATTAACATCCAATGTGTTTAATTAAAAGTCCAATGGGCTTTTAATTGATTTCATAAGGCATGGGCTTTGGTCAATATGGGTCAAACCCAAAAACCAAGGCCCAAGTAAGGAATCACCCTTATTTTCCAAGAAACCAATTTTGGCCCATTAGGCCCAACTAAACATTTAAAGCTCATTTGTTATATTTGGACTTAATGGAATGATTTAGGCCCAATATGGATCCAATCCATTTGGCCCAAACCTACTTGGCCCAACCAAGTCCATAAGGCCCAATACAACAATTACAAGCCCAATTCAAAATCAAGCCCAATTTATAAATCCCAATTTCCCAAAATTCATAATTTATAAACCAAAGTGTTTAGCCATGATTAATCTTTTAAATTAAAATTTCCAAAATACTAATCTAATCCATTAATCATGCTTTTCATCCTCAACACATGTCCAACATAATTGATTTAAAAAATCATCTCATTTCATGCTCAAAGCTCACGACATTGGTGGGTTTATATGTTCGATTCCGTTTTCAATCTGATTGAATTATAAATCAACATTTCCTAATTGTTCCATGTCATCCAATGATCAAAGGAATAAAAAATACCATGACTTTATAGGGTAACAAGCATTCGGCCAAGCCTCATTTTTGGGGAAAAATCGATCCAATCCATTTTTCACAAAATTGATCACAAACAACTCTAAGTCATTCATTCACACAAGCATGCTCAAACAAGTAATTTAGTCAAAACATGCTCAAAAACAATTTACCCAAATTTTACCCTAAGTTTATTTCATGCTCAAAATGGCTCTGATACCATTGTTGGGTTTCTAGGTTAATCCCAAGATCATATTAAGCATAGAAATAGAATGAATACGCAAAGAAGAGTGGCATAATCACACTTACATTGAACAGCTTTTGGATGTGTAGATCAACACAAACTTTTTCTCCTCCTTTGAGTAGTTTCGGCCAAGCCCCTTTTGTTGATGATGTTGAACAAGCTCCAAGCTTTAAAGGATTCCAAGCTCTTAGTTCGGTTTCCCTATCACCTTGTATTGATCCTCTAATGCTAGCAAGATGAAGAAAGAAAACAATTTATTTTCTCATTGGAGAGCTCACGGCAAAGCATGAAGAGGAGGGATAGAGAGTTTTTTGTTTTTCAACTTTTATTTTCTAAAAACATTATGAAAAATAATTACCAAAAATTGGTATAACCTTTCCAAAAAGTCAAAGCCAATTTTGGCTCCAAAATGGCAAAATGCCCACACCAACCAACATCATGAATAGTGACTGCATGTCACTCACCAAAAATGTGACTTGACATATATCACTAAAGTGACGAGTGATGTGACTCGCGATGTGACTTGCGGCCGCACTTGATTCAAAATTGGAGTGGCGTCGCAAACAAATTCCGGGCTCGGTTTCGTTAATTCCGAATTAACGAGTTTTCCGTTGCGTCGTAATTAAATCAAATTTAATTAAATAATCATGCCTAGCAAAATTACTATTCACGTCGCTTACGAATTAATTCTAAATCAATTCGTTAGCCCGAATTAAAATCCAATTTTAATTCCGCGTCAAATCCAATTTCGTATAATATATCGAATATATTATTTTATCGATTAATTCCAAATTAATCGTTCTCTATCTTCAAATAGTACTTTATCCCAGATAAAGTCTCTCCGCTATTAATCCCAGATTAATAAAGTTCGAATCATACGTCATCGGTGAATCTTCGGGAAGCGACCAAATAGATCCCTGGATATATTGGCAGTAAATCCGGTCGTCGGACTATCCGAACACATACGTACCTTGTACTACGTTCTTACCGATTTACGAGACAAGGTTGGCTTCTAGCAAAGCGCCATGCCTACCAATTCTCCAGAAATATTCTTAATGGATATGTAATCTATGTCAGGCATAGTATACGTAGTATTGCGTATTGCGATCCAGTATCGGATGTCACATGCAGGCCAGGGGCTGGAATAGTGTCTGCCCCATACGAAGCATATATCGGATCACAAGCAACTAGTCTCTTTATTATCGGATACATGACCTAGTCATATTATCCCGACTGTTGTAACCTTTTAGAGAACCAGTTCTGTATCCCTGCGTGACCATCATCTCTATATGACTGAAGTGATACTTCCGTCTTGACATTACACCCAATACATTACGATTCTCAATAAACCCAGAAGAGGCGTACACAGAACCTGTTAAAGTCCTGGACGACCAAAACCAAAATTGTATTGATTGTCGCAAGTACTAGCGATGCAAGTCTCAGGTTAAGACCAAATACACCTACCCTGATACAGACTCCCATAGACACATAGTCATACTACCAATGGGATTCCGAGGGGTCTATCCAGAGCGAAGCTGTTTTCCGTACCATCGGTAAAACACAAACTCCTATCACACTTGCATAAGTATCCAATACTTAAATATATGAGAACTATGTTGTTACGCTTCTATAACACGCACAAGTGCGATACTAGTCTATTCTACATTATCGATGTCCAGTCTCGATAATACTACGACTAGGGATATTTAATGATTAAACCGTCGTGGATTGATATGACCGGCGTAAACACACACGTATAACGCAAGCGCACGTATCGTTCAAGTAGTATAAAAATATCGATCCCACGAGGACTTAATATCTAATCTATTAATTTTATGAGGTCAAATGATTACTAGTATCTAACAGGTTGATTGATTGATTTGAAATGGTGACGATTCTAAATTTAAAAGCAAGTAAATAAAATTATTCGAAAATAGGTTTTAAGAAAATTCAATATTAAAAACTATCTAGGGTTGTGATGTCTTCCAATATCATTTTAAAGATGAAGTGGTTATCTTAAAGTTGGGTAATATATTGATTTATTAACCTGGAACACTAAATTATGTGTAAGCCTCTGTCGATAGTCAGACACAAATACCCCCATTTAACCCAATTGAACCATATGTCTATGTCAACCAAATTATCTGGATTCATTAAGTTTTAAGTTCCAATTATGGCTACCCCCGCCCGACATGTATTTTCCTATCCTGTAAGGAAATCTATTAAAGGGTTATCTATCCTCAAGGAAGATCGTGGGCTATTGAGTCTAAGGTCTTAAACTTAAAATCTCTATGTCTAGTTCATTTTAAGTTTACATGATCAATTTTATTAATGGCCAGTTAATTAAAAAGCATTAAGATTAAGACTCAATAAATAAATCTTTATATTACCCAAACTATAATCTAACCCCTTATAAACCGGTGATATTAGAATTCATCACAACCCTAGATAACTAATTTAGTTACAAAACATAACTAGGGCTAGTAAAAACTTGAAAATAAAAGACATAAAGTAAAAATGCGGTAAAGTAAATACTGAAAAGTAAATTACAATAAAATAAAATACTAAGGTAAAAGGAATTACTTTTACTACTACTAATTTAGATATCTCCCATAAATAATATATAAACTTGTGATAATATTACCAACTACCAATCTGGCGGTATCCTGATTAAGTCAAATTAAATCCAACCAGCCATTAAGGCGGAACCAAAATTAAATTACCAACCGACCAATCTGGCGGTATCCTTGATTAGTCAATATTTTAAATAGTGAATATATTATTTTTAAGGGAGATTAATCTAAATAGCAATAGTAAAAGAATTACCTTTCACCCTAGCTGGGGAAGTTACCTCCTCATGGTAAATAGTAAGAACTGTAAAAAGTCAAAAAAATAAATTACTATATTAACAAACGTAATTAAAATTAATTACAAAACTAAAAAACTAAAAAACTAAAAATTAAAAGAAAGTAGAGAGAAAACTCTCTCTTTACATCAAAGAGATGAGAGGAGTGGTGCAACTAAATCTCTGAAATTTGAAGCTCTATTTATAGGCCCCGGAGGCTTCCAGCGTCGCGACGCCAAGGCCTCTGGCGTCGCTACGCCAGATTTTGTCGACGTGGCACGCTCTGGTTCACGGTTTGCAGATTCTGGATAAGCTGATAAGATGACACGTGGCGAGGTGGTTGGGCTTCAATTATTGTGACACGTGGCGGTTTCTGATTGGTCGATGAGATTCTTATCCGCCACGTGTCATATAAGATTAGATACTCAATGATTGATGCTGATATGGCGGTGACGTGGCGGTGATGTGGCGGCACGTGGGAAATAGACTGTCGGCACCGTAGGATTGTGACACATGGCACTTCCTGATTGGTTGATGATGACGTGGCGGTGAGGTTGCAGTTTGACTTGGTCAACCTGGTGATGTGGCTGATGACGTGGCAATGACGTGGAGTGACACGTGGCATACGTGGCGATGATGACTGTCGGCACCGTAGGATGCTGACACGTGGCACGACGCATGTTAGCAGATCGGCTGTGATGGTGACACGTGGCACTGCGCACGTTAGAAAAGTCAAACTTTTCTCAGATTCTGATTTGTGGACCCGGCGCACGTTAGCACTGTTCAGCGCACGTTAGGAGTCGCGACGCTGAAGGTCTTGGCGTCGCGACGCGGGAATTTACCAAAATGCCCTTTTCGTCTAATTTTCACTGTTTTTGCCCAAATCACCTCGAGAATGTCCTGAAACTTTATTTATTTACAAAATAACACAAAACACATTAAAATATTCACAAAACTCAAGAAACTATACAAAATATTAGGTTAAATGAGTGGGAAATAGTGATAGATTTACCACTCATCACACCCCCAAACCTAACATTTTGCTAGTCCTCGAGCAAAACATAAAATAACATAACATAATTAACTAAGCCCTTTCGTATGGATCACAGTTTCATTTAGCATATGCAACAAGCCTTTAAACCCCTAGGTGTCCCTAGTGGACGAGTTGTAGTCTCGTGAGAGTTTACAGCAATGATACCCACAAACATTTTACAGAAGTAAACAGGTAATAAAACTAATGCACACAAAAGCAAAAAGACAAGCGAAAAGAGAATAAAGAAGTTAGTGACTAATCAGGTGAAACTTCTACTCCAAGTTACTAGTTGTTTTGTTTCATTCTAAATTACCGAATAAGTAAATTCTCCGATTATATTTACCATTCTCCATATACACAGCCAACATAATATTAAACAACTCATTTTTGCCCACAACAGTCATAAGTGCAGTTGATAAGAGAGTAATATTTTTGTCCTAAAGTTTTATCAGATTCACACCTTTTTTTGAGCAATGGAATAATTTTTCAGATTTTTCCTTTTTTTTTTTTATTTATATAAAATATCTTCCATCTATGTAACGAGTGTTGGGTCGGTGGCTCCCAAACCAGTTGGCTTTAGGGCACCAGGTGTTAAGACACCCCTACGGACTTAATTACTCAGACTTCATATATATATATTTTTGCAGCATCTTTGATCCATGTAACGAGCTTTGGGCCAGTGACTCCCAAACCAGTTGGCTTTAGGGCACTAGGTGTTAAAACACCCTTACAGACTTAATAACTCGGATCTCAGATGTTTTTTTTTTTTTTTTTTTTTTTTTTTTTTTTTTTTTTTTACTCCATTGTTTTTTGAGATGTTTCCTCCAATTAAACTAGAGCACTGAATATTACAAACTTTTCAATTTTAGCTCATGTCCGTATGTTACTATATATGTTGATAATATCTGTCAACTGAGCATATGAAGATCCATTTTAGTCCGTTTTAAGGAGAATTCACAAATTAAATATTCAAAATGAAATAAACAAAAATTAACTTGTTTCGAAATAGGCTTGAGATACGTCTCAGGAGTGGAAACTCCTTACTCAGCTATCTCTTACCAATTTCACCTTTTTAGTCAAATAAAAACACAAAAACACAAAATTTTTTTGTAATTTTTGAAAAAATTTCAATTTTTTTGTATTTTTCGAAAAAAATTGGACTAAAAATAAGAATAATACCAACTAAAGACAAGGTACTGATCAACTAATTCCCTCCCCCTCTCCCTAAATGAGACATTGTCCCCAATGTCTTAAATAGTAAAAGAGAGTTAAGAAGGTCGTACCTGGTTAGCTGAAATCTGCAAAGATTAAAGGTTAAGATCCAGATTAATCTGACGCCTCTTACCACGATCGTCCTCGGACCAATTTATCTTTGAAAGGATAGGGTCAACTTGTGGTTCATAGGCTAAGAGTTGGTCAATTATATCCGGAGCAGTTCTGGCAGTAAAGAGTAGTTTTTTAAAGGTTTTGACACGAACCCATTTCTCCCAGCATCATCAAGAAACACACAAGAAAATCATAAAATCCATCAACGTTGAGCAGTCCAATTGGTTTCTGGTGTATGTTCAGGTTCTCCCAAGATAATACTATAAAAATTTCCTCCAATGTGCCCAAGCCACCTGGTAAAGCAATAAAAGCATCAGCACGGTTAATCATTTCTACCAAACATTCAGACATACCTGGCACGATCAATTCCTCTCCGTTTGATGGTTCAATAAGATTTGCCTCTGCCAAGGGTTTTGGGATGATTCCCAAAACGTGACTGCCTCCTTCCTGTACAGCCTTTGAAACGATCCCCATAAGTCCAAGATTTCCTCCGCCATATATTAAGTGCATATTCCTTGCAGCTAAGACTCGACCCAATTCCTGTGCTGCTTCTATGTATTGTGGTTTAGTACCAAGTTTCCCATCCAATTTTCTTATAAATTGGCAAACATGGTCTTTTTGAGTCAGATTTCCGGACTTAACAGTTGTCTTTCCTTTTGGAATTGTGCATATAACATGCGAATTTCATGATAACACATCCATTGGGATGCGTCTCAAGAGTTTTAGATATGTCATCCAAAGACTCCTTAATCAAGCCATCCCTAATGAAGTTAATCTTATCTTCGCAGTTATCGGACACCATTCCTAAAGAACGACAACGAGTATTACAAAATATGCGAGCACATTTATAACAAACACACATTCTTTTGGCTCTTCTCTTTTTAGCATATGTGGTCTTTCCTAAGCCAGACAGATGTGAAATAAAAGAGTCAGAAGACTCACCTGCCAATCGGACCCGTGCTTCAATTAACCAACGAATGTCAGTAGGAATACCTTTGATCATCAGTAATCTCATCCGTTCTAAGCGAGCTTTGTAAACTTTCATCAGAGATTTTTGAGGGAGAGAATGAAATTGCTTGTGAAGATTTGCGAGAGCTTCTTCCATCTTGAAATGACTAAACCTGTAAAAATTAAACACACAAAAATAAAACACACCAGATCACAATATATACACAAATTGCATGGGTTGCCTCCCTGCTAGCACTAAGTTTAAAGTCGTCAGCCAGACTTGACTTCTTGAGCATTAAGTTGGATCTGAAAGTGTAACACTTTCTTTTTGTCGCTCAAATGATTCTCCCCAGTAGTGCTTGACACGCTTGTTTTTAACCTTGAAAGTTTTGTTAGCGTCAGGATCATGTATCTCAACGGCTCTATTTGGTAAAAACTTTGGTGATCACAATGGACATGACCACCGTGATTTTGGCTTCCATGGGAAGAATTTCACCCTTGATTTGTTTAACAGTACCTTCTGCCCTGGTTCCAGTTGTATGCGCACTAACTTCTCATCATGTATTTTCTTGCCCTTTTCTTTGTACAATTTGGCATCTTCAAAAGGCTGATGGTGAAATTCCTCCTCCAATTCGTTGAGCTGGTGGAACTTTTTCTCTTATGTTGCTTGTAGTGCAAGAATTGGCTCTTTCAGTGCAAAAGATGCTTTATCTTTAGGCTCCACAGGCAATTGACATGTTTTAAGTTTGTCAGTAGAACTTTGTCTTTCATCAGAGTTCTGAATGGTACTGTGTATCACATCGAGTTTTAAACATTCCTCCTTCTTTTCATCATCTGGGAAATTCATGGCCTTGAAAACATTGAATGTTACTTCTTGGTCCTGTACCCTCATGGTTATTCTCCTTTTTGTACATCAATAATGGTTCGACCTGTAGCCAAGAATGGTCTCCCGATGATGATTGGCACGTCTGCGTCTTCCTCCATATCAAGGACAATAAAATCTGCTGGGGAAATGAATTTGTCAACCTTGACCAGCACATCCTCAACTACGCCTCTTAGAAATACGAGCGTTCTATCAGCAAGTTGCAGTGAGACTGAAGTTGGCATTGTTTCTCCTATCTGTAATTTCCTGAAAATAGAAAAAGGCATCAAGTTAACACTCGCACCTAAATCACACAAAGCCTTACCAAAGTTATGTTCTCCTATGACGCAAGGAACAGTGAAACTGCCAGGATCTTTCAACTTCGGGGGAAGTTTCCTCTGAATGATGGCACTGCATTCTTCTGTTAATGCTACTGTCTCGTAATCTCCCAATCTCCGTTTTTGTGAAAGAGTATCTTTCATGAATTGGCATAGGTGGGCATTTGTTCCAACGCTTCTGCAAATGGAATGTTGATATGCAGCTTTTTGAAGATCTACAGGAACCGAGAAAACTTCTTGTCCAATTTGTTCTTCTGAAGACGTTGAGGAAAAGGTGGAGGTTGATATGTTCTTTTTTTGCTTTGCTTTTTTTTCCTCCATCTGTTGCTTTGTTTCTTTTGGAACTTCCTCAGCAGTTGTTTTGGCTCCAACATCTTTGTTGATTTCAGTACCGCTTTTTAACATGATGGCATGACATTACTCATTCCCCATGTTCCTTGGATTTGGCTCTGTGTTGCTAGGAAGGGTACCTGGCGGTCTGTAACTCTGAGCATTTGCCAGTTGTCCAATTTGATTCTCCAGTGCTTTAATAGAAGCAGATTGACCTTGAATTAATGCTGTTTGGGATTGAAACATAGCATCATATCTTGCTGCTTGAGAGTCGTGTTTTGCTTCTATCTTTTTCAAGTGGGTCAACACTTCTGTTATTCCTGGTTCATTTGCTTTCTCCTGGCTTTTGTTCTGTTGTTGGAATCCAGGTGGTGGATAGTTCTGCTGTTGGCCTGAATTGTTGCTCCATGATAAATTAGGATGATTCCTCCACCCTGGGTTGTAGGTGTTGGAATATGGATTGTTTGTTCCCTGTCTGTTGAAATTGTTGACAAAATTCACCGTTTCTTCCTTCAAGTTGGTTCGACTCTGGTGCTCCTCCATATGGTGAACTTGTGGATCCAGTGGTAAGAGTCTCCATAAATTTGCATATCTGATCCAGCTTGGCGTTGACTGCTGTATTGGCTCCACTTTCATAAATTCCTGCAATTCTTTGGATCATGCTCATTTCTGTTGGCCATAAAGAATTGTTGTTGGCCATTTCTTCGATTAGGTCCCAGGCTTGATCTTCTCCTTTTGCCATCAAGGCTCCTCCAGCAGCAGCATCTATTGTGGTCTCATTATTCCAGAAAGCCCATTATAGAATTTTGGACTTGAAGCCATTTTGGAATCTCACGGTGAGGACATTTCCGGAGCAAATCTTTGTATCTTTCCCAAGCTTTGCAGAGGGATTCTGAATCTTATTGTACAAAGGATGTGATGTCATTCCTCAGCTTTCCGGTTCTGGCTGGTGGAAAGTACTTTACAAGAAATTTAGTGGCTAAAGTGTTCCAAGTTGTGATAGAACCTGCTGGTAGTGAATGTAGCCAAGCTTTAGCTCTGTCCTTTAAAGAATATGGAAAAACTCGCAGTCTCATTGCTTTTTCCGCTTCTCGGTTGTAGTTGAAAGTACCGCAAACTTCCAGGAAGTTACTGATGTGGGCATTAGGATCTTCAGTTGCATTCCCCCCGAACTGAACTGTATGCTGAATCATCTAAATGAATGTTTTGATGTCACACGTATTTGCTGGTAAGGGAGGAAGTACAATACAGGAAATGAGTCTGTCAACCACCGGAATGGTTCTGTCTCGAATGGGAATTGGTGGTGCAACGTTCAAAGGTTCAGGTTCCATGTTGACTAAAGCTTCTTGGCCTTCTCGTATTTCCCTTCTCAACTGTCTGAAGGTTCTTTCAATTTCCGGGTCAAGCGGTCGGAGTTCAAAGCTTCTAGTTCTTCTCATGAAGTTTCTGAGAACCTGAAACACAGGAAAACAAAAACAATAAGTAAAAATAAATTAGATACAAGTAACGTATCTAACCCCTAAATTAATAGTAAAAGATAAATAGTCCCCGGCAACGGCACCAAAAACTTGACCGGCGTAAACACACACGTATAACGCAAGCGCACGTATCGTTCAAGTAGTATAAAAATATCGATCCCACAAGGACTTAATATCTAATCTATTAATTTTATGAGGTCAAATGATTACTAGTATCTAACAGGTTGATTGATTGATTTGAAATGGTGACGATTCTAAATTTAAAAGCAAGTAAATAAAATTGTTCGAAAATAGGTTTTAAGAAAATTCAATTTTAAAAACTATCTAGGGTTGTGATGTCTTCCAATATCATTTTAAAGATGAAGTGGTTATCTTAAAGTTGGGTAATATATTGATTTATTAACCTGGAACACTAAATTATGTGTAAGCCTCTATCGATGGTCAGACACAAATACCCAGTTTAACCCAATTGAACCATATGTCTATGTCAACCAAATTATCTGGATTCATTAAGTTTTAAGTTCCAATTATGGCTACCCCCGCTCGACAGGTATATTCCTATCAAGTAAGGAAATCTATTAAAGGGTTATCTATCCTCAAGGAAGATCGTGGGCTATTGAGTCTAAGGTCTTAAACTTAAAATCCCTATGTCTAGTTCATTTTAAGTTTACCTGATCAATTTTATTAATGGCCAGTTAATTAAAAAGCATTAAGATTAAGACTCAATAAATAAATCTTTATATTACCCAAACTATAATCTAACCCCTTATAAACCGGTGATATTAGAATTCATCACAACCCTAGATAACTAATTTAGTTACAACACATAACTATGGCTAGTAAAAACTTGAAAATAAAAGACATAAAGTAAAAATGCGGTAAAGTAAATACTGAAAAGTAAATTACAATAAAATAAAATGCTAAGGTAAAAGGAATTACTTTTACTACTACTAAGTTAGATATCTCTCATAAAATAATGTATAAACTTGTGATAATATTACCAACCGACCAATCTGGCGGTATCCTGATTAAGTCAAATTAAATCCAACCAGCCATTAAGGCGGAACCAAAATTAAATTACCAACCGACCAATCTGGCGGTATCCTTGATTAGTCAATATTTTAAATAGTGAATATATTATTTTTAGGGAGATTAATCTAAATAGCAATAGTAAAATAATTACCTTTCACCCTAGCTGGGGAAGTTACCTCCTCATGGTAAATAGTAAAAACTGTAAAAAGTAAAAAAAATAAATTACTATATTAACAAACGTAATTAAAATTAATTACAAAACTAAAAAACTAAAAAACTAAAAATTAAAAGAAAGTAGAGAGAGAAACTCTCTCTTTACATCAAAGAGATGAGAGAGAGTGGTGCAACTAAATCTGAAATTTGAAGCTCTATTTATAGGCCCCGGTAGGCTTCCAGCGTCGCGACGCCAAGGCCTCTGGCGTCGCTACGCCAGATTTTGTCGACGTGGCACGCTCTGGTTCGCCGGTTTGCAGATTCTGGATGAGCTGATAAGATGACACGTGGCGAGGTGGTTGGGCTTCAATTATTGTGACACGTGGCGGCTTCTGATTGGTCGATGAGATTCTTATCCGCCACGTGTCAGATAAGGATTAGATACTCAATGATTGATGCTGATGTGGCGGTGACGTGGCGGTGACGTGGCGACACGTGGGAAAGAGACTGTCGGCACCGTAGGATTGCGACACATGGCACTTCCTGATTGGTTGATGATGACATGGCGGTGAGGTGGCAGTTTGACTTGGTCAACCTGGTGATGTGGCTGATGACGTGGCAATGACGTGGAGTGACACGTGGCCATACGTGGCGATGATGACTGTCGGCACCGTATGATGCTGACACGTGGCACGGCGCATGTTAG
The DNA here is from genome assembly GCA_019454045.1 of Zanthoxylum bungeanum. Classification (NCBI taxonomy): domain Eukaryota; kingdom Viridiplantae; phylum Streptophyta; class Magnoliopsida; order Sapindales; family Rutaceae; genus Zanthoxylum; species Zanthoxylum bungeanum. The sequence continues at coordinate 31,554 of SKCR01029698.1, read as the reverse complement.
CAGATCGGCTGTGATGGTGACACGTGGCACGGCGCACGTTAGCAAAGTCAAACTTTTCTCAGATTCTGATTTGTGGACCCGGCGCACATTAGCACTGATCGGCGTACGTTAGGAGTCGCGACGCTGAAGGTCTTGGCGTCGCGACGCGGGAATTTACCAAAATGCCATTTTCGTCTAATTTTCACTGTTTTGGCCCAAATCACCTCCAGAATGTCCTGAAACTTTATTTATCTACAAAATAACACAAAACACATTAAAATATTCACAAAACTCAAGAAACTATATAAAATATTAGGTTAAATGAGTAGGAAATAGTGATAGATTTACCACTCATCATGATACTGTCTCATATCATCTCAATCCGGAACTAATCATAAACATTTTCATCATTCACACATTTAAGTAATCTAATTACGAAATGATAAAAGGCAATTTACATTGCTACATAATTAATTTGTACAAAACACAATGTCTTTTACAAATAGTGACGCTATGGGTCATAATTGTCCAACAGAAAATGGCCTTCCAATTTTCTTCTCTTGGGCGTGAACCTAGGGTTCATTTCCTTTGATTTTTGTTGCAAAACTCTCTAGAGCTAGCACTCAAAGAATCATACAAAGGTGATAGGGAAACCTTTCCCATGAGTTTGAAATTCAAGAATCAAGCTTGGAAGCTCAACATATATCAAAGAGAGGAGCTTGGAGCAACTTCAATGGAGGTAAAAATTTTGTTGTCTACACATCCTACCTTGCCGATCTATGTAAGTATTTTTTCCGCAATCTTACATAGTTTATTCACACATGTTTTATGCTTAATTGATCTTGGACTTGTTCTTAGAGAACCGAACACTTACTAGCTATACGTGCTTTATTTTCATATGCTTCTCTTTTATAATCCTAGGATTCCCTTATTTACATATATGATATTGGGTTCCCGTAGTAGGGTACTACTGCCAGGAACCATTTAAATTACCTCCTTCAACTTACTCCCGATCTATTTTCGACTATTGGTCATACTGTCATTTACTGAAAATCTCTTTAAGGCTCATGTTTTCTCAAAATCCTTCCATACTCTTTTTGTTATTCTCCCTTATGAAGTTTTGCTATATTACTTAGATTTCCTCCTTATCTCAGTTTCTTAACCCTCTTAAGTCATTGCTTCCTTGGAAGCTCTACATCATCTTTGACGGGTTAGGGTATCACTACTAATATTTTTGGTTCGAGTGCTACTCTCTTACTAGTTCTTCCATTCTAGTATAATGAGGGATCTTTATAAATCGTATACCTTATTTCTGAGGGTTGCTCTCTCTAATTCCTTTACTCCTTTGAGCTTTTACCTTCTTTGAGGCCATGTGCTTCACAATGGATCGGGCTATCACTTTTAATTTTTAGCTTGGCTCACTGTGAATTCAAACTACTTCATTTCTTACAAAATATTACTATCTTATGATTCTTATTTTATTTCTATGGAACTTCTTGGTTTGGCTGTCTTGTTGTTTCGTGATTTATCTATCATTGTCAGATACTCTTCTTTACTTGTTCAAATCCTTATTGGGCTCTACATTGAGGGGTGCATACATGGTTCCTATAGAGATCTGAGAATGCACATTGCTGCCAATTGTCTAGGATCAATGATGGTCTGGTTAGGTGTCTATATTCATACTAGAGTATGAGCTACTGGAAAGAAGAATTATCATTCATTCTGTTGGATTTGCATCGACTTCTCCATACCTTAAGGCTTCACAACTTTTATCAACCATCATGAGGTCTCCATTTAATTTAATGTCCTTAAGCTACGTTATCTATGTTACTATCTATACTGAACTTCCTTGTTACTTTCTGCATCCTTTTATATTATTTATTTCCATAACCTAGCTTTTGGTTCTAAGTTGTACTACTGAGGCCAGTGGTGGTTCATTCTTATTGGAGTTCTGCTTTTGCTGCAGGCTTCAGCTACATTACCTGACTTATAATCTATACCGATCCATTTTGATAACTCATGAGTGTCTCCAAATTAATGTGTATGTTCCTTAGGTCAGTATGGGTTTCTAATACGTTTAGTCTATTATGTGGACTTTTACTGGTACTGCAAGCCCCGTGCTGACTTGCCTAGATTCTTGAATTATGTTGGGTCCTCTTCTTTCTAACTTCAAAACTTCTTTGGACCTTTTCTGGGTGATCTATCCCTCAGTGTTTTCTGTCTCTGTCTTAGGATATACCATCGTCGGTTCCTTTACAGTTATCTTTATCTATACTAGTTAAGGATGGGGTAAGAATTTCACATCTCGACGGATGTCGGCGTTTTCGTTCTAGTATTCTGTGTCCTGGTAGAGTTGATGAGTGATAAATATATCACTATTTCTCACTCATTTGACCTAATATTTTGTATAGTTTCTTGAGTTTAGTGAATATTTTGATGTGTTTTGTGTTATTTTATAGATAAATAAAGTTTCAGGACTCTCTGGAGATGATTCGGGGCCAAAACAGTGAAAAACGGAAAAAAGAACAAAATCATCTTTTGGCGCATCGCGATGCGCAAGCCTTTTGCGTCGCGACCGCTAATGTGTGCTGTCTGCTAATATGCGTCGTGTCATATGTCACATTCTGAGAGGTTTGCTAAAATGCATCGTGCTAACGTGCACCGTTTGCTAAAATGCGTCATGCTAACGTGTGTCAGACACATGTCACCATCACATGCAGCCGACAATCATCATCGACGCTAAAATACACCTGCCACGTGTCAACATCTCAGTGAATCACGCTAACGTGCACCGAGACACATGTCGCCATCATATGCTGCCAACACTAATAATTCAACCGCCAACGAAAGTGTGACACGTGTCACGATCTCACGAAGCCAATCCGCTATGTGTCGATGATCTACGTGCGTCGCGACGCGTAAAGGGTGTCGCGTCGCGACGCGCTCGGCCTACTGACGCCTATAAATTCAGCTCGATTTCAGAATTCAAATCATGCCTTCCTTGGGTTTTGTAAGGACTTTAAGGATTACATCTTGTGTGTTTAAGTTCTTGTAATTTAAATTAAGCATTTTTACTTTTAGTACTTTTAATTATGCACTTTTACTTTCTGTAAACAATTTTATTTTATTTTATTTTATTTTCTTTTCTTTTCTTTTATGTTCAGTAATTAATTTACTGTTGGGGAAGGGTGAAGCTTTTTACTTTTATAATTTAGATTAATCTCCCTTAATTATAATATATAAACTAGTTAAAACCTGATTTAATGAGGATACCGCTATATTGGCCGGTTGGTAATTATTTATAAATTGATTTTAACCTGACTAAATTGGATACCTCCATATTGGTCGGTTGGTAATTAATTATAAATTTGACTTAATCAGGATACCGCCTATATGGCTGGTTGGTAATTTTCACGCAGATTTATATATTATAATAAGGGAGATTTCTAAATTAGAAATAGTAAAGGTAGATTAATCTCACTTTAATTATAATATAGAAATTGAAATTTAATATGGATTAAAAGTTGATACCGCCTTAATGGTTGGTTTTAATTATGTAACATAATGTGACACCGCTTATAGGACGGTCTTTAGGTGATAGATGATTACCGCCTATATGGCTGGTTTATGGATAAATAATAACACCGCCTTTATGGCTGGTTCAACTTAATTGGGTAATACTGGCAATTTCCATATTATAATAATTTGAGATTTCTAAATGTGGATCTCCTAACCCCCAGTATTTTATTTTTATTATAGGGAAGTGATGAAACATAATATTAATAAGCTTAATAATTGATTTAATTATATTATGGGTAATTCTTTAGTTTGTTTATTGAGTCTTAAGTTTAATGCTTCTTGTTGTTTGATCACTAATAAGATTGATGTGGTAAACTTAAAATGAACTTGGAAAAGAGATTTTAGGTTTTAGCCTTAAATTCAATAGCTCACGATCTTCCTTGAGGATAGATAACCCTTTAATAGATTTCCTTACAGGATAGACATATACCTGTCGGGCGTGGGTAGCCATAATTGGAACTTGAACTTAATGAATTCAGATAATTCGGTTAACATAGACATATGATTAATTGGGTTATTTGGGTATTTGCGTCTGACCATCGACAGAGGCTTTTGCATAACTTCGTGTTCCAGATTAGCAAATTAATTTATTACACATTTATAAGAGAATCAATTCATCTTTAATAATATTGTGTGGATTCACAACCCTAGATATTTTTGGCATTTATTTATTTTCCTTAGTATTTTCTTTTGTTTATTTTATTTAGAAAATCCACATTCAACCAACCAATCAAACAATCATTCTTTTCTCCCTTAATTAGATACTTGTAAATAAATAGTATCAACAATTAATAACAATAGTAGGAATTAAGTCCTCGTGGGATCGATATTTTTATACTACTTGAATGATACGTGCGCTTGCGTTATACGCGTGTGATTACGCCGGTCAAGAGTCTATTACTCATGTAAGATAGGTATGAAATAAACTCTGTCAGGATAGTTTCCTTAACCGGTATCACTGAGAGGTTAGATCTTGGGTAAATCAGGGCCTGATCTATATCAGATTCCTTGGTTAAGGTAACTAATCATTTTTCCTTGCGATATTCATTTTATTTGCTTACGAGCCTGGATTTGGGTGTCTAAAATCTCCACGACCTTTTTGGTGTATCAAGTCTATTAGGATTTTCCGCAACTAAATCAGATTTCTTGCTTCTTTTATCGTTCTGACTATCCTTCGTTATTCGGGGAGCTTGCTATCTATACGAGGTACTCAAAGGCTATTAGATCTACTTGGAAGAATTTCTTAGGGAAAAAATCTTACTTGGGCCTACCTGACATTTCATTCTTGCTCAGGCTTACTATATTCCCCTTACTTCTATAAGTTCTGACATTTTATTTATTATCTCATTATGTATCTCCACCTCTTATTACCTCTGATTGCTTAATCATTTTTACATCATCCATTACCTTTCTTATAATATTTCTTTTTAATTCCTCCTAGGTGGATATTCTAAGAACTTTACTATCTATTTCATAACTTGTCCTGAATTTCTGATAATTGTTGGATAATATGACCCATAGCGTCACTATTTGTACAGATCATAGTGTTGTTGTACAAATTAACTATGTGACAAGGAAATTTCACTCTCATCATTTGTGATTAGATCACCTTAGATATATAAATGAAGAGAGGTCCATATGATTAGTTCCTGGATTGAGATGATATGAGACAGTATCAGTCCACGAAGGATTAATCATTAAATATCCCTAGTTGTAGTATTATCGAGACTGTACATCGATAATGCGGAATAGGCTAGTATTGCACTTGTGCGCGTTGTGAGGGAACAACAGCATAGTTCTCATATATTTGGGTATTGGATACTCATGCAAGTGCGATAGGAGGTTGTGTTTCACCGATGGTACGGGAAACAGCTTCGCTCTGGATAGACCCTTCGGAATCCCATTGGTATTATGACTATGTGTCTATGGGAGTCCGACATCAGGGTAAGTGTGTATGGTCTTAACCTGAGACTTGCACCGCTAATGCTTACGACAATCAATATACTTTAGTTGAGGTCGTCTAGGACTCTAACCGGTTCTGTGTACGCCAATGCTGGGTATATTGAGAATCGTAGAGTATTGGGTGTGATGTCAAGACGGAAGTATCACTCCAGTCATAGTGGAGATGATGTCACGCAGGATACGGTATTAGTGCTCTTAAGTGCTGGCCGGCCATCGGGATATTATGACAAGGTCATGTATATCCGATTATAGAGACTAGTTACCAGACATCCGACATGTGCTTCGGACGGGGCAAGACACTTATCCAGCCCCAGCCCTAGCACATGACTATCCGATACTGGGCCTGATATACATAATACTTGGTATACTACGCTTGATATAGATCTTAAATATTCTTAGATTGAATATGACCGGAGAATTCGGTAGACTTCGTGCTTTGCTAGAAGCCGATCTTGTCTCGTAAATCGGTAGAACGTAGTACTTGGTACATACGTGATTCGGATACTCCGACGACCGTATTTACTGCCGACTTATCCGGGGATCTCATGGGTCGCTTCCCAATAATCCACCGATGACGTATAACTCGCACACTTTATATTAATCTGGGATTAATTTGATGAGAGAGAAAATTAATCTAGGATTAATTACGGAGATATTTTATCTAGGATAAAATATCGTCTAAAAGAGAGAGAATGATTAATTTGGAATTAATCGGTAAATTAATATATTCGATATATTAAACGAAATTAGATTTCTACGCAGAATTAAAATTAGATTTTAATTCGGGCAAACGAATTAATTTAGAATTAATTCGTTAGCGACGTGAATAGTGAATTCGCTAGGCGTAATCATTAAATTACGACGCAACGGAAAATTCGCTAATTGAGAATTAGCGAACCCGAGCCCGAGTGTGATTGCGAGCGCATTCGTATTTCGAATTCGAGTGCGGCAACACAAGTCACATCAAGCGTCAAATCATTCGTCACTTCAAGCGTCAAATCAAACGTCACTTTGAGTGATGTGATTGATTGATGTGATTGATTGATTGAAAGACATGCCACTTTAATAAAGTGAAAATGAATAGTTGATGTGTGTGGTTGGAATAGTGTTAGTGGTGGTGGAAGCATTTACCATTTGATTTTTTAATAGATTATTTGGTAAATCTTTTATATTTTGGTTGGAAAATATATAAACAATTTTGGAAATTGTTTTACTAACTAATCAACACATCTTCATCTCTCTTCTCTCTTGTTCACGCCCATGGAGGGGCAAATATTGCTCACTGTTTTCTTTGTAAAAACCGAGCAAAGGGAAGCCAAGAGTTGGGTTTTTGTGGCAAAAACGCAAGTTCTAGCACACTACGAGACTTGCGAAGGTGGTAGGGAGGTTCACCCATGAGTCGGGATTCGTTTGACGCAATCTTGGAGCTGAATTCGCAGCTCAAAAAACTGATTTGCAGGGCAGTGAACTGCAGTGATTGGCGCCACTTTGAGAGCCCAAAACTTGTTTTGTTTGTTGCCGATTCGTCTCAACTGATCGATGTGAGTATTCCGCTACCTCCTTTGATGTATTCACACATGTATTTCATTGCTTGTATGATCTTGGGACCTAGATAAAACCTAACAATGGCATCAAGAGCTATAGGTTCAAGCTTGAAAATGTAGGGCTTAAAATTGGGTATTTTGTATTTGAGCATGATTTTATAAAATTGGATGTTTGAGCATGCTTAATATATGTTATATTGAAGATTGATTTGATCAATTTCAACAAAATGTGATTGGATCAATTTTGCCCAATTTATTCCCCTTGGCCGAATGTGTATTGATTTTGGATTCTTGGAATTTTTTGATTTTGATTCATTGGATGAGTTAGAATCATGTAGGATAATGTTAATTTGAAACTAATTGGATTGGATTTTGAATTGAACATAAAACCCCAAAATCTTCATGTTGGCCGAATAGGTATATGCCCTAATGTCTTGGCAATTTTGATTTCTAAACAATTGGATGTGTTGGAAATCATTTAGGATGTTGATTTAATGTCGATTGTGGGTTCGATTGGATTGAAACCAAATCGGACACAAAATCCCTCCTTTGGCCGAGAGCTTTAAAGCATGTAATGGGTTTGATTTTTTCATTTATGTGCTGGACATGTGATGATGATAATGAACATGATTAATTGGACTAATTTCATGTTTTGGAAATATTGATTTGGGTGATTAATCATGTAATGCACTTTAGGTAATTAAATTGCAGAATTGGATTCATGTAATTTAGTTATTTAGGCCTTCAATTGGATTTGGGCTTCTAATGTTGTATCTAATTGGGCTTGGGCTTGATTTTATCAAGATGGGTTTAGGCCAAATGGATTGGATCCAATTGGGCCCAAAACCACTACCATAAAGCCCAAATGCAACTTATAAACCTTTAAAGTTTAATTGGGCCTAATGGGCCTAAATTGATTTCTGGGCTTATGGGGTTACTCCTTGATTGGGCTTTGGTTGCCGAAGCCCACGCCTTAAAGAAATTAATTAAAAGCCCATTGGACTTGAATTAAACTAACGTTGGACGTTAATCAGGCTTTGAGACCCGAAGCGATTAAATTTGGAATTTAAGTCGAAAAGGTTTATTAAATAAAGTGTAATATTTAATTTGGAATTGAATAGTGAATTAGTATTAAATACATGTTAAATTGGATTTAATGATGTAGTTTAATTTAATTCATGAATTCGTACTTTGAGTACTTATTCGCAAAAACGAGTTTGACTCGAGCAAAATCAAATCGTTGTTTGAACATTGGATGATCACATAATTATCAGATTAATTAATTTGATTAGATTGATTGATAGCATGCTTATGCGTGAATACGTGGTTGTGATGAATGAATAATGTGTATCGGATGGATATTAGTCGGGTGGGGCAATTTTGGAAATTGTTGTAATAAATTCGATTTATTAAATTGGACCTGCGTGTCCAGCCTTATCACCTCTATTCTCTTTGTATTCTCTTCTCACCTATTCCCCTCAATGTAAATGAGGTTTCTTTAGAAGTGTAGTGTAACGGGTAGAAGTAATACAAGTGCTAGCTTGAGTGAGAAAGGAGAGATTTGATCTAGGATCAATATGTTAAGTATCCATCCGCATATCATTATTATTTTATTTCATATGCGCTTTATTATGTATTTAGAATGCATGTTTAAGGGTGTATGATGATGAGACCTAAACAAAGATAATTAAATTGGTATCCAATTTGCACGCGAAAAGCCCTCATCAAATATCATGCGTCTTTTCCTTCCATTGAGTGATTCTTGCTCAAGATCCTAGATTGGCATGAGTTGTTGGCCAAAGTCAAGCCCTTGTCCGTCGAAGATGTGTTTGAATCACGAGGCTTTGTTCCATATTGGTGTCTTGTCCAAGTTGTGGTTTGTTGGCCAAATTCAAGACCACTTCTTGTCCATTGACATTGATTACGAAGCTTCCATGGTCAATGGGTCCGCGCTTGACTGGGATCATCAGGTTTGTTGTGCCAAAGCCAAGGCCTAGTTGATTCAGAGGAAAAAGGTTAGGGTATATATTAGATATATAGGCATATATAAGAATATTGTTCGGACTTGGATGTCCACCTACTGGATCTAGGAATTGGATTAGATCCAATTGATCTTAGAGATCTACCTAGTTAATTATCATACAATTTGTTGGCCAAAGTCAAGATTGTGTGATATTAACGGGATCCTAGCCCACTAGGAAACACGGTTTCCCGAGTACTCGACAGAGGGTTAGAGGCTCGACGAAAAATAGTGGGAGGCAAGAATTGAATTTGCAATATTCGTTCAATTACTCGCCATACGCGCTCAAACAAATAACACTCGTCATATATATTAAATGTTAGTTGGACTAATATTTAAATTGTTGTTTTAATAAACAGTTGGACTGTAGTTGATTATATATAATTGGATTATATTAATCAATATATTTGAATTAATTAATTTCAGTTTACAGTTGATTTATAATTGGATTATAGTAATCAATGTGATTGAGGTTAATTAATTTGGATTATATTTGATTATATAGTTGGACTATTATAATCATTAAATATATAGTACCACTAATAATTGATTAAATAGTTGGACTATTGAAATCAAGAAAGAATTGAAAAGTTGGATATTTAAAATATAATCTGGGATTAAAATATTTTAAATGATTTAATTTTCAAATTGGGAATAATAATAGGTTACTTTATTTGATAAAATAACTTATTATACCTTAAGCCCAAAATTAAGCAAAATAAGGAGAGCATAAAATCTTTGGAAGATTTATGTGATGATAACTTTAGTGTTTAATTAATATACTTGTCATAAATCTAATTTTAGATTTAATAAGTATTAAAATTGCAACAAATAATTCTTGGAGAATTAAATGACTATTCTAGAGGTGAAAAGTCAAAGTTTGCAATTGGGCATGAAGCACGAGGTGCACATCGTTTCGATATTCTAAAAACCCAAGGCTTGGCCTAAGATTCCTGAAATATTGAAAAGGATAATTGACATATCCCAAAGTGACTACCATTTGGATATGGCAGACACGAAGGAATTAAAGAAAGGGCAAGGCTCTGACTTTAAAAATGTTTGTCAAAGTTATGTTCACTACTAGTATTGAATTTAGATTTTAAATACTTAGTGTGGTACATAAAATATATGTATTGATGTTCAGAATCTACTTTGAGCAGGATACAGACTTCAAACTGAGATTGCTCTGCGAATAGGAAACGGGACGAAGGTCGCTGTTTCGACCGTAGATACCTAAGTTTAGGAACTACCCTTCGGGTGTGTACTTAAATTAGGAACTGTTATAATGTAACTAGTTTGACTAGAGACATTATCTCTATATCAGTGTTTAATCCATTGTGGATAAACCTTTATATTCTATAACACTAAGTGTTTCATTATATAAAGATGATAACTGAGATAAACACATTAGATGTGAATAACAGTATTTATATTTTGAATATAAATAAAATCTCAAAACATATAAAATGACAAATAAATAGCTCAAATTGATTTGATCAATAGAGACTTATTGTGGCATTGTTGTCTGGGACACATTAAACAAGACTCGTATATCCACACTTTTGAAGAGTGGGTACTAGGACTGATTTGACTATTCAAATAAAGTCTACGAATCTAGTTTATTAGGTAAAGTACCTAAAACACTATTTACTTGGTAATAATGAAAATGCCATCGATCTGTTAGCCCTATTCATGGTGAAGTTAGTGGGCCCATATCTAGCTAGCCTAGATGTGAACATGAATATTTCGTGACCTTAACGGATGTGGCATCACGTTATGGTTATGTGTTTCTTTTGAAGAACACAGATCGGAAACTATTAGAGTTTCGACACGAAGTAGATAAACAGATCGACTATAGTATTATACTGTCACGGTAAGACCGTAATGGAAAATACTAAAGCAGTAAGTTCCATATATACATGAAAGAGTACATTATTCTTTCAGATGAGGACTCCTCCCGAGACAACGTCAGTTAGACGGTGTGTCCGAACGAAAACCGAATTTTGTTGACATGATAAGGTTTATCACGAGTCGCTCTGAGCTATCATTTCCTTCAAACAGGATATGTATTAACAGTGCAAAACTTATTTAGAATAAGGTTCCATATAAAACTGTTTGACAGATATCATATAGGATATGAACAGGAAAAACGGGGTTTCTCATTCCTAATAATTTGGGTATGCCGGGCATAACGTTTGGATGATACCAAATTAGAACCCAAATTGGATAAGTGCCAATTATAGGTTATCCTAGGGAAAACCATAAGTATAGTACTTATAAATCTCACATGAGAACAATATGATTGTTGCTCACCATGCGGTTTTCCTGAGAGGAATACCAATATGCAGTGGTCAGTGGGAGGATAGTGATACTCGATGAAAATCGGAGTAATACTGTTCAAGGCACGAAGTCCTTAATGGAACACATATAGTTCATCAAGGATGAGACTATACCATTAATCTTCGAATACGCAAGAACCTCGTAGATCGGAGAGAGTCAGAAAACAACCTGGGGTATGGGTGTCTGATCTCACCCCTTAAAGATGTAAATCTTATTGAGGAATACCAACCGACTACGTACGAGGAAGTGATACAAGGTATCGACTCCCTATTATGGCAAAGTGCCATGAGTCTGAAATGGATTCCATGAATAACAACTATGTTGGATACTAGTTGTTGTACCGCAAGGCATTGTGCCTATTGGTACTGTAAATGTCTTCAAGGAAGACATACATGGATGGCAACATACCAACGTACTGAGCTAGGCTTGTGACGGAAAGGTATCGTTATCAACATTGTGTTAATAACGGTTCAACCTTTTACCTGTTGCCATAGTAAATCCATTTTGATGATGCTTGTTGATACTGCATATTTCATTTATGAAATACGTTAGTTAAAGATCAAAATCGCTTTCCTGAAAAGGAAACCGTTTGGAGGATGCTTACAACATCCTGACGATTTTGTATAACCGACAAACAAGGTTTGCGGGTTATTCGATCCATGTTTGGATTGATGCAAGCATTAGGTTCTTGGAACTGTCGTTTTGAAATAATCATAATGGTTTATGATTTGACTCAAAACGAAATGATTCTTGTGTATATAAGGAGGTTAGTGGGAGCGCACTGACAAGGAAATTCCCATAAAGCAATTGGTGAAAGCTTGGCTTTCATAGATATTCTCCGTAGAATTCTGGGGAGTAACAGCCTTTATTCAAGGAATAAAGATCTACTGGGATAGATTTGGAGTTGTTAACACTCTCTGAGAAATTGTACATTTAAAATGTACTTGATATGGTGTCTCATACGCTTTGAGCATATGGAGTCACAATCGGGTCAATCCAAGTGATAGTCACTGGATTGAAGTTAAGGACATTTGTTAGTATCTTAGAGAACTAAATATGTTGTCTTAAACTATGGAGAAGGAGAACTTGAAGTGACTGGGATCACTACCGTAAGTTTCCAAACAATTAAATAATGCGGTACTATAAAGTTTGAATAACGGGACAGTGAGCTGGAAATCTTCCGAGCAAGATACTGTTGCCGAATAAACAACAAATGCGGATTATTGCTGCAACTGAGGCAGCAATAGAAGCCATTTGGGTCGATAATAAATCTAATTAGATTAGATATAGTTCTGTTAGCAGCTGAGCTAGGCGTCAGCACAAGGCTAAAGAATTAAAGGTCTCATCGACGATCCAGATATATACTTCTATATTCATCTGATTCGTTCAGATCATACATCGTGGCGATGTGATGATCGTATAAATAGCGTCAGACGATAATCATGCAAATCCGCTGACGAAAACCTTTCCTCAGCAAATTTGAGCGAACCGTACATAGTTCGGGTGTGGGACACTTGAGTGACTGGCTATGTACCAAGTGGGAGATTGTTGGATAATATGACCCATAGCGTCACTATTGTACAGATCATAGTGTTGTTGTACAAATTAACTATGTGACAAGGAAATTGCACTCTCATCATTTGTGATTAGATCACCTTAGATATATAATGAGAGAGGTCCATATGATTAGTTCCTGGATTGAGATGATATGAGACAGTATCAGTCCATGAAGGATTAATCATTAATATCCCTAGTCGTAGTATTATCGAGACTGGACATCGATAATGCGGAATAGGCTAGTATTGCACTTGTGCGCGTTGTGAGGGCACAACAGCATAGTTCTCATATATTTGGGTATTGGATACTCATGCAAGTGCGATAGGAGGTTGTGTTTCACCGATGGTACGGGAAACAGCTTCGCTCTGGATAGACCCTTCGAATCCCATTGGTATTATGACTATGTGTCTATGGGAGTCCGACATCAGGGTAGTGTGTATGGTCTTAACCTGAGACTTGCACCGCTAATGCTTACGACAATCAATATACTTTAGTTGAGGTCGTCTAGGACTCTAACCGGTTTCTGTGTACGCCAATGCTGGGTATATTGAGAATCGTAGAGTATTGGGTGTGATGTCAAGACGGAAGTATCACTCCAGTCATAGTGGAGATGATGTCACGCAGGATACGGTATTAGTGCTCTTAAGTGCTGGCCGGCCATCGGGATATTATGACAAGGTCATGTATATCCGATTATAGAGACTAGTTACCAGACATCCGACATGTACTTCGGACGGGGCAGACACTTATCCAGCCCCAGCCCTAGCACGTGACTATCCGATACTGGGCTGATATACATAATACTTGGTATACTACGCTTGATATAGATCTTAAATATTCTTAGATGAATATGACCGGAGAATTCGGTAGACTTCGTGCTTTGCTAGAAGCCGATCTTGTCTCGTAAATCGGTAGAACGTAGTACTTGGTACATACGTGATTCGGATACTCCGACGACCGTATTTACTGCCGACTTATCCGGGGATCTCATGGGTCGCTTCCCAATAATCCACCGATGACATATAACTCGCACACTTTTATTAATCTGGGATTAATTTGATGAGAGAGAAAATAATCTAGGATTAATTACGGAGATATTTTATCTAGGATAAAATATCTTCTAAAAGAGAGAGAATGATTAATTTGGAATTAATCGGTAATTAATATATTCGATATATTAAACGAAATTAGATTTCGACGCAGAATTAAAATTAGATTTTAATTCGGGCAAACGAATTAATTTAGAATTAATTCGTTAGCGACGTGAATAGTGAATTCGCTAGGCGTAATCATTAAATTACGACGCAACGGAAAATTCGCTAATTGAGAATTAGCGAACCCGAGCCGAGTGTGATTGCGAGCGCATTCGTATTTCGAATTCGAGTGCGGCAACACAAGTCACATCAAGCGTCAAATCATTCGTCACTTCAAGCGTCAAATCAAACGTCACTTTGAGTGATGTGATTGATTGATGTGATTGATTGATTGAAAGACATGCCACTTTAATAAAGTGAAAATGAATAGTTGATGTGTGTGGTTGGAATAGTGTTAGTTGGTGGAAGCATTTACCATTTGATTTTTTAATAGATTATTTGGTAAATCTTTTATATTTTTGGTTGGAAAATATATAAACAATTTTGGAAATTGTTTTACTAACTAATCAACACATCTTCATCTCTCTTTCTCTCTTGTTCACGCCCATGGAGGGGCAAATATTGGTCACTGTTTTTCTTTGTAAAAACCGAGCAAAGGGAAGCCAAGAGTTGGGTTTTTGTGGCAAAAACCGCAAGTTCTAGCACACTACGAGACTTGCGAAGGTGGTAGGGAGGTTCACCCATGAGTCGGGATTCGTTTGACGCAATCTTGGAGCTGAATTTCGCAGCTCAAAAATCTGATTTGCAGGGCAGTGAACTGCAGTGATTGGCGCCACTTTGAGAGCCCAAAACTTTTTTTGTTTGTTGCCGATTCGTCTCAACCGATCGATGTGAGTATTCCGCTACCTCCTTTGATGTATTCAAACATGTATTTCATTGCTTGTATGATCTTGGGACCTAGATAAAACCTAACAATAATAACCAAGATGACTACAGGAGTATTCCTGATTAGGACAAGGATTATAGTCACTTTCATTATGAGGAATATTCAGATAGCTTTGGGAATTCTTATTAACCTGTCTATAGGCCTTGAGGACGTACTCGAGGATCGAATACTGGAGAGGTAGTGCCTCGTATATGGGTATCCCGGGCATACTATGTATACAAGACCCCAGCACTCTACCCACTACAATCACTAACTCTATGGACCATGCTCTGATACCATCTTTGTAACATCCCTCTTTCGGAGATGCTACCAGCAGAGAATAGGCTGAACTATCTCCTGAGCCTTAGACTATCTGACTGTAATCATCACTATTAATCTTATCTCACACATAAACTCATGCATAGGTACCATTGCCCAACTCAATAATATGGAATACATTTTAATACTCATAATCGTATACTCAAAATTTCTTCTCTTTAAAACTCTGTTCATAAACACTTTTAACACATTACCAAGATTTATACATTACTAATGACTGATATGCAACTTTACTTGACACTAACAATGCAGAATTTATGTACACGACCTGGTTGACCCAAACATCCTAGTGACTGCCATCAGTATCCATCCTCTCGAGCTTGTCCTCCGGCTACCTGTAAAATAGAAATATTGGGAGTGGGGGGTTAGATCATTTGAACGACCTAGTGAGTGGACGATTTTAAACGGAACTGAAATACTTTATAAAACATTCATTTTATTTGAAATCAAAATCATCTCAATAAAACTGATCTTTTCTGATCATTACGTATCGACGTCCCCCTATACGCCTAACTAGTGGTCTTGGGTGTTACGTATCGCCATCCCTCAAGCCACTGAACTAGAGCCAGGAGTGTTGATATATGCTATCATCATGACCCAAAATCTAGGGTCGAGGGGCGTTACGTATCGTTGTCCATCTAGCCCTGAAATCTAGGATCTAGAGGTGTTACGTATCATCGTCCCCCTAGTCCTGCTCTACATGTGCTCATGTTATATCCGTCAATTCAAATAACCTTCAATTCTATAAGTCACATCTGAGGTGGGTTTTTCTATCATGCCTCCAAAAATCACAAATATCATGCTCTTAAACTCAATATTTTTCAAAACATTCTCATTCATTAAATATTGAAACCAATTTGGCGAACGCCCTAAAATATCTAAAAATAAGTCTCAAATCAAAAGCATATAAGTAAATATCAACTTGAAAAGAAAAGGTCTACTTACAGATTAATAACTATTGCCAATGATTTTAGATGTGACTGAAGAGATTCCTGCAGAAAAGCTAGTCCGTTCTGAATTCGAGTATGGTTAGCATATATAAGCTAGAATCTAATCATGGTCATGGATGTAGTGGATGCTTATTCATGTTGCATACGTGTCGGGATAGCTAATGTGTTAACTGACTTTAACATCCTATGACGAAACTGAAATGGGATGAAACTGGTCTTGCTGCGTATCGTGACTCCAGGTCTTGGGCGTCGCGACGCTCATACGATCAGACTGAAATAAATAGCATTTCTTGTTCTATGTCGCCATGCTAGGTGCTAAGCATCGAGACTCCCACACGAATGACCCGAGGCTTCCACACGACCGACCTGAGGCTTCCACACGACCGACCCGAGCCTTCCACACGACTGATCCGAGTCCTCCATATGACCGACCCGAGCTTTCCACATGATCGACCTGATTTCTCCACACGACTGACCCGAGTCCTCCACACGACCGACCCGAGTCCTCCACACGACCGACCCGAGTCTTCCACACGACTGACCTGAGACCTCAACACGACCGACCCGAGACATGGAGCATCTTTTTGCTCCGCATCGCGATGCCAAGTGTTGAGTGTCGTAACACTCATACAGACAGAATCGAAACAAAGAGCACCTCCTTGTTACGCGTCGTGACACAAGCTCTTTGGCGTCGAGACGCTCGCCCATTTTCAGGGCTAGACATTAACCTTTCTATGATAATACCCAAACAAATACCCAACACTCTCATCCAAGCTTCAACTAAACTTATCATAAACTCATTTCATATCCTCAACCTAAACACAAACCATTATCTAGTATCATTAAATCATAGAGTAAAATCCCTCATGATATTCATACATTTAAAGGCTTCATTCCATGTTTATACTATTACGACACTACTGAAAATGTATGCTAACAACACCATTAAGGCCATTTAAACAAATCCAATCCTTAGGGTATGCATGGTGCGAATTTAGGGCTTCATTTGCTTTGCCCAAAACTGAAAAAAAAAAAAAGATGAAAAGAGAAATCAAGCTTACCATGCTTGGAAATGTGCTTGGATGGATAAAGAATGACTTAAAAATGAAGATAAGAGGAAGAAATGAAGCATAAGATCATCCATTCTTGCCTTTACTCCTCACGTTTTTTGGGCTTGAAAGAGAGATAAATGAATAGTCCTCTATTTATAGGAAGATGACTGATGTTTTGTAATGAAATGAGTGGCTAAGGTTGTGCCACATCAATCAATTCTAGGTCATTCTCGAAATTTACTGTAGCAATCACGGTAATCACGATTTTTAACTTGCTTTTGATTCGAATTTGGAAAAATGTCCAACATAGAAGTTGTATGTCTCGGTATTATCTTTCCGACTAAATAAAATTCATAAAAATCGGAGATCGTATGAAAATATTATGGCCCAAATACTAAGGGTTGTTCGAAGTGAAACTGAAAGTAAATTTCGTTTCGGAACTGTAAAGGACATATCAAATGTCCGAAATATAATCCCACAAGCGCATACATGGTTAAACATGTTTTATATCATGTATTATGCCTCCTATAACATAGTAGTCATCGGAATTACCGGGGTGTTATAGCAAGGCTCGTTGGAAGAAATATTCACAGTTGCATCATGAGCGAACTTGAACATTCACCGAAAATCCATTGGACTACTTAATATTGATCATTTTTATTTTATTTTATTTTATTATTCGTTGAGGATGTCAAAAGAATTTCGTTCATTTCGAAATCGATAAAAGATGACGTCCTAACTGCAAGAAAAGCTCATGAATTAATTGACCAACTCTTAGCTTATGAACCAAAAATCGACCTCATTCTTTCCAAGTTGAACTGGTTTGATAACGATCGTGGCAAGAAGCGTAGAGTAGACTTGAATCTTAATATATAATTTTTTTTTTGTTTTTAAATAGTTGTTGATTCAATTGTAAAATTCACACTAATTAAGTGACGTCTTCTAAACTCTATTTCTTCTTATTCAAACATTGGGGACAATGTCTTTGGTTAGGGGAGAGGATAGTTGACTAAAAAGTTTTCATTTTTATGTTATACTGTTGTGTTTTTCTTTCTTTCAAAGAAAAAAGTTTTATATGTTGTTTTTACTTTGTTGTTATTTTGTGTTTGATTTTCTTTTGTGATTTTAACCTTAAAAAAAAGCTACACACAAACTAAAAATAAATTTTTGACTAACCAAGTGGAATTGTTGTTCAGAGATGGCAGTGTAAGGAGTTTTCACTCCTGAGACGCATCTCAATGTTCGTAACAAGTTATTTTTTCCTTTCTTTTTGAATAATTTAAATTTGTGAATTCTCCATAATATTTTAATTAAATTTGATCTCCATATGCTCATTTGACAGGTATTATCAACATAAATGGTAACATATGATCATGGGTTGTAAGTGAGGATTTTGTAATATCCAGTTCTCTAGTTTATTGGAGGTAGCGCCTAAAGGCAGTGAAATTTATATTTTTATTAAAAAAAAACTAACCATATTTTTACTTAGTAACTGGACATCTTGCCTCAGCAAGCAGTGATTGTTCGCGTAAAATGGTAGAGTTTGAGTTAGTTTAAAAAAATGATAAAAATAATCAAGCTTTTACTTAGTAACCGGTCATCTTACCTCAACAAGCAGTGATTATTCGTGTAAAATGGTAGAGCTTGAGTTGTTATAAAAATAAAAAATAAAATAAAAAATATATACGAATAAGTTCGATTTCGTAGCCTCTCTAACTCGAGCAATTAAGTCTGTATTGTTGTTTTAACACTTAGTTCCCTAAGGCCAATTAGTCTGGGAGTTACTGACCAAAAGCTCATTAAATGGGTTGAAGATAAAGTTTAAGGAAATCAGACTCCTCTTCTTTCTAACATCTGATATCCGAGCAATTAAATCCTCAAGGGTGTCTTAACACCTAGTGGCATAAAGCCAACTGGTTTGGGAGTCACTGGTCCAAAACTCGTTACAATGATTGAATATGTATTATTTTTTAAAAAAAAAATTATTTTTGTATTTATAAATAAACTTCCATTGCCAAAAAGATGTGAACTCTAATATAATTTTAGGACAAAAATATTACTCTCTTTTCAACAAGACATATGGACATTGTGAGCACAATGAATTGATTAATACATTGTTTTATGTGTGTATGGAAGAAGGGTAAAAAGTACATGAGAATTTACTTATTTGAATATTTAGAAAGAACAAAAATAATTATTAACTTGGATACAAAAATTTTGTTTAACTTTTTGCTTAAATTACTAGGGACTAGTAATAAGCTGGTTGGGGGATGTGATGAGCATTAAAAAATGTAAACTTAATAAAAGATAAACTAATCATTTTACACTTATAATTTCATTAATCCCCATAGTTTAGCACATTTGTTAAATAATAATTATATTTATATATTATTGTGATTTTTATTTACTGTGTAGCACATTTCTCTGAAAATTTGTGGAGTTACAGCACTTGTGTGTTTTATTTTTTTAAGCTTTCTTGTAATTTCTTTTTCTTTCAGTAATAAAATTCTGTGTGTTTTTAATCAAATCATGAGTAGCTAATTTCATCTTGTTGGGATAAATGGTGAAGCTTTTAATATAAAAATATAGATCAATCTTATTTATATTATAATATATAAATTATAATATAATGATTAATATTTAATTTAAATCTGAATTAATTTTTATAAAACTTTATTACCGCATATATGGCTGGTTTTATTTATTTGGCATAATTGAGTACCTAACTGAACTTGTTATAGACAAATATTATCACCTCTTTTATGGTTTGTTTTATTTACTTTAGCAAAATTAGTTCTTGAAATAAATTAAATGGGTAATATTGACAATTTATATATTATAAAAATTAAGATTTCTAAATTTGAAATATTAAAAGTACATCCCCCAACCCCAATATTTTTTTTATTGTTACAGTCTAATTTAAAATTTTCAATTACTTCAAATAATTCACTCTTTTTTATTTTTACTCAAATTATTATTTTATCTTATTAAAGCTATTCTCTGTGGATCGACCCCGGATTTACCGGGTTATTTTATTACTTCGACACTCTTATACTTGGGAGTAAAGAACCACCTTGTGAGTGTGTCAATTTTCAACCACAAGACCTCCCTTCTACACCAGAATCGATTATAGCTATTGGAAGATGATGATGATGAACTACCTTCTAGCCATTGATGTGCAATCCTTCAAAGTGATCACAAATGGTACAAGAATGCCAATAAAGAATGATAACAATGGTGTGGAGTTTCTGAAGCCATATTTTGAATGGACCGATGAGGCTTTCATGGAAGCCTCCCGAAATGCTAACGCACTTAACCATCTTTCTTGTGCAATTGATCGGAGTCAAATCAACAAGCTTCCAGAGTTTGGAAATGCATATGAATTGTGGAAGTCTTAGGAAATAGTCAATGAGGGCACAAGCCAAGTTAAAAAGTCAAAGATCAATCGATTCATGTGCGAGTTAGATAGCTAAAAATGGAAGCCAGTGAAGATATTGAGCAAATGATTTTGAGGTTCACAATGATTGTGAATCAACTTGGCGCTTTAGGGAAAAGCATTGACTCTAGTGTTCAAGTGAAGAAAATTCTTAGGTCACTTCCTAAAGAGTATATGATTTTCACATCCTCCATCAATGAATTAAATAGTATCAACAATTTGAAATTGGATGATTTAGTGAGAAAATTATTGGAATAAGAGATGGAGCTCAAAATGGATTTAAGGGAAGAAGAAGATAATAATAAAAAGAAAATAGACCTTAAGTCATTTGTAAGAAAGGGGGATGATGCTAGTTCAAGTGATGAAGAAGAAGATAGTAATAATGAGTTGGCATATTTGACCAAGAAGTTCAAGAAGCTCATCAAATATGAAAAGTATAAAGGGAAATATTGGATGAATGAGAAGAGGGAAGAAAATTGGCCATGGAAGCACAAGAAAGATAAAGTCATATACTATGAGTGTGAAAAGTCAGATCATGTGGTTGCCAATTGCCCAATGAGGAGATTTAAAAGAAAATTTCAGAAGAAAGTGATGAAGGCAATTTGGAGCGATAGTGACACTAGCTCATCCGATGAGGAGAGTGATGAGGGAACAAGAAATCTCATATTCAAGGCTATTGATGATCTACTATAGGAAAATGATGAGGAAAATGTACATGATTCCCTTGAATATAATGAATTGCTTGATATTTTCAATGAATTACATGAATTGTATGATTTATTTAGGAAGAGCATAAATTGATAAAAAATGAGCATTCATCACTATTACATGATCACACATCAATTATTGAGAAAAATGATATGCATGAAAAATAAATCGTATGCTTAAAAGATGAAAAGCTAAAACTTAAAAAGAGCATATCTAGCATGTCATCTAGCTCAAATACATGTGATTGTAAATCTATTTTGAATGAAAATATTGTTTTGAATAAAAATGATGTGGATTTACATAACATTGTGATAAATTTACTTTGGGAGAGAAAAAATTTAATATGTTGATTGGATCCCAAAGATGAGCTTTTAAAAGAGAATGATTAGGATATAAGCCTTACATCAAATGAAAAATTTTGAAGAATTATTTTATAAAGACATCCAATTCTTATATACATGTCCTTTTTTATGAAAATGTCACATGTCATGTATGCTATAAGAAATGACACAAAATATTCGATTGCATGTACAAAATAATAAAAGTGAATGCATGAGTTCCCCACGGAACCAACAGTAACCCATGGACCCAAAAAAGTTTAGGTACTAAAATATAGTTAAATGATTTTGTAGAGGGAGCTTTGGGAATGGTCAATAAATGAGAAATGCAATTGATCCCAAAGACTTAACAAAAATAAAGGAAGAGCTCACAAAGAGAAGAATGTCAAATACGATTCTTAAAATTGAATGAATTTGATAATTGGTGGATTTGTCACCAAGTGACAACAGTTAGATAAAATCTTTGTTTATGTAAATATTGGTTTCATTTCCTCCAACTTATATATGCATGCTTATAGATATGAATTAGACTTTATTGTGAAGCATATATACTAGTGATTAGGTAATTTGATTTTAATTTGGTATTGTCATATGCTTAATCATGTTATTAATCTCATTTAATATCAATTGGTATCACCTAGGATTTATTTGTTTATATGATATATGTGATCCTTTTGAATTCTTAACATTGAATATGCCTTACCATTTATCTTTATTGGTAGAAAATAAAATGCAAGGATATTGGCTTAATTGAATGATTTTGATGATCCTTGCATGAATTTTACATTGTATGGAAAAATGGGAAATTGTATGGAATATGCTAAGTGTGCATGTTAATGAACTTTCATATGTCTTGTTGACATATTGGTTGGTAATCTCATAAACTTTAATTTTTACTTCTCCATCATTTTTGATAATGTCAAAGAGAGAGAAATCATAGGAGATTAAAACTTTTGTTTCCCTCAATGAGAGCAAATTTGTACTAATGTATGAATCACATGATTCCATTGAATATAATAAATTACTTGATACTTTTCAATGAATTGCATGATATTTTGCATGAATCGTATGATTTGCTTATGACGGAGCATAAATTGATCAAAAATGAGCATTCATCACTATTACATGAGCATGCATCAATTATTGAGAAAAATGAAATATATGAAAAATAAATCACATGCTTAAAAGATGAAAAGCTAAAACTTGAAAAGATCATATCTAGTATGTCATCTAGCTCAAAAACATGTGATTACAAATCTATTATGAATGAAAATATTATTTTGAATAAAAATATTATGGATTTGCATAACATTGTAACAAAATTTACTTTGGGAGAGAAAAAATTTAATATATTGATTGGATCCCAAAGACGTGCTTTTAAAAGAGAAAGATTAAGATATAGGTCTTACATCATATGAAAAATTTTAAAGAATTATTTTGTAAATGCATCCAATTCTTATACGCATGTCATTTTTGATGAAAATGTCACATGTCATGCATGCAAATAAGAAAGGACACAAAATATTTGATTGCATGTATAAAAAAATAAAAGTGAATGCATGGGTTACCCACGGAACCAACACTAACTCCCATGGACCCAAGAAAGTTTGGGTACCAAAATGTACTTAAATGATTTAGTAGGGAAACTTTAAGAATGGTCAATAAATGAGAAATGCAATTGATCCCAAAGACTTGATAAAAATGAGGAAATAGCTCAAAAAGAGAAGAATGAATGAATTTGATAATCGGTGGATTTCTCACCAAGCGACAACGGTAATAGATAAAATCTGTGTTTACGGAAATATTGGTACCATTTCTTCAAACTTATATATGCATACTTATTGATATAAATTGTACTTGATTGTGAAACATAACATTGAATATGCCTTACCATTGATCTTTATTGGTAGAAAATTAAATGCATGGATATTGACTTAATTTGAATGATTTTGATGATCATTGCATGAATTTTACATTGTATGGCAAAATGGGAATTTGTATGGAATATGCAAGTGTGCATGTTAATGAACTTTCATATGTCTTGTGCACATATTGGTTGGTAATCTCATAAAGCTTAATTTTTACTTCTCCATCCTTTTTGATAATTTCAAAGGGGGAGAAATTATAAGAGATTAAAACTTGTGTTTCCCTCAAGGGGAGCAAATTTGTACTAATGTATGAATTGCATGATTCCCTTGAATATAATGAATTGCTTGATACTTTCAATGAATTAGATGATTTGCTTAGGAAGAAGCATAAATTTCATCACTATTACATGATCATACATCAATTATTGAGAAAAATGAAATGCATGAAAAAAGAAATCGCATACTTAAATGATGAAAAACTTAACTTGAAAATAACATATTCAGCATGCCATCTAGCTCAAATACATGTGATTATAAATTTATTATTAATGAAAATGTTGTTTTGAATAAAAAGGTTGTGGATTTGCATAACATTGTAACAAAATTTACATTGGGAGATAAAATTTTTAATATGTTGATTGGATCCTAAAGATGTGCTTTTAAAAGAGAATGATTAAGATATGAGCCTTAAATTAACGAAAATTTTTTAAGAATTATTTTGTAAAGGCATCCAATTCTTATACGCATGTCATTTTTGATGAAAATGTCACAAGTAATGCATGTAATAAGAAAGGACACAAAATTTTTGATTTCATGTATAAAAATATAAAAGTGAATACATAGGTTCCCCATGGAACCAACACTAATCCCTATGGACCCAAGAAAATTCTGGTACCAAAATGTACTTAAATGATTTTATAAGGGGAGCTTTGGGAATGATCAATAAATGAGAAATGTCGTTGATCCCAAAGACTTGACAAAAATGAAGAAAGAGCTTAAAAAGAGAAGAATGTCAAATACAATTCTAAAAAATGAATGAATTTGATAATTGGTGGATTTGTCACCAAGTGACAACAGTAATAGATAAAATCCTTATTTATGGAAATATTGGTACCATTTCCTCTAACTTATATATGCATGTTTATTGATATGAATTGGACTTAGTTATGAAGCATACTAGTGATAATGCAATTTGAATTAAATTATGAAGCATACTAGTGATTAGGTAATTTGATTTTAATTTGGTATCGTCATATGCTTAATCATGTTATAAATCTCATTTAGTATCAATTGGTATCACCTAGGACTTATTGGTTTAGATGATCTATGTGATCCTTTTGAATTCTTAACATTGAATATGGCTTACCATTGATCGTTATTGGTAGAAAATGAAATGCATGGATATTTGTTGGACAATTATGACCCATAGCGTCACTATTTGTACAGATCATGGTGTTGTTGTACAAATTAACTATGTGACAAAGGAGATTGCACTCTTATCATTTGTGATTAGATCACCTAGATATATAAATGATGAGAGGTCCCTATGATTTGTTCCTGGACGGAGAATGATATGAGACAGTATCAGTCCACGAAGGATAAATCATTAAATATCCCTAGTCAGAGTATTATCGAGATTGGACATCGATAAATACGTAAAAGACTAGTATTACACTTGTGCGCGTTTGTGAGGGCACAACGGCATAGTTCTCATATATTTGGGTATAGGATACTCATGCAAGTGTAGTAGGAGGTTGTATTTCACCGATGGTACGGGAAACAGCTTCGCTCTGGATATACCCCCCGCGGAATCCCATTGGTAGTATGACTATGTGTCTATGGGAGTCTGCAATCAGGGTATGTGTATTTGGTCTTAACCTGAGACTTGCACCGCTAATGCTTACGACAATCGATATACTTTAGTTGAGGTCGTCCAGGGCTTTAACCGGTTCTGTATATGCCGATACTGGGTATATTGGGAATCGTAGTGTGTTGGGTGTGATGTCAAGACGGAAGTGTCACTCCAGTCATATGGAGATGATGGTCACGTAGGATACAGAACTTGTTCTCTTAAATGCTCGAGCTATCGGGATATTATGACAAGGTCATGTATATCCGATTATAGAGACTAGTTACCAGACATCTGATATGTGCTTCGTACGGGGCAGACACAATTCCAGCCCCAGGCCTTGCACGTGAACATCCGATACTGGACAGAAATACGCAATACTACGGTATACTACGCTTGATATAGATCTTTATATTCCTATAAGAATATTTCTGGAGAATTGGGTAGGCATAGCGCTTTTCTAGAAGCCAACCTTGTCTTGTGAATCGGTGTAAACGTAGTACAAGGTACTTACGTGTTCGGATAGTCCGACGACCCGATTTACTGCCAACATATCCGGAGATCTCATGGGTCGCTTCCCGAAGATTCACCGATGATGTATAACTCGCACTTTAATTAATCTGGGATTAATTAGAAGAGAGAGAAAATTAATCTGGGATTAATTGAAGAGATATTTTATCTGGGATAAAATATTAATTAAAGAGAGAGAACGATTAATTTGGAATTAATCGATAAAATAATATATTCGATATATTATAAGAAATTGGATTTCGACGCGGAATTAAAATTAGATTTTAATTCGGGCGAACGAATTAATTTAGAATTAATTCGTTAGCGACGTGAATAGTGATTTCACTAGGCGTAATCATTTAGTTACGACGCGACGGAAAATTCGTTAATTTGGAATTAGCAAACCCGAGCCCAAGAGTGATTGCGAGCGCATTCGCATATCGAATTCGAGCGCGGCACGCAAGTCACATCAAGCGTCAAATCGCTAGTCGCATCAATCGTCAAATCACTTGTCACTTTGAGTGATGTGACATGACATGTTGTCACTTTATTAAAGTGACTTGATGTGAATAGTAAATGGTTGTTGGAAAAGCATTATTAGGCTTTTTGCTTTTTGACTTTTGTATTTGGAAAATGTAAATGCTTTTTTGTATTTGATTTTATTTTTGGAAAATAAAATAAATATATAACTAAAAACCATTTTCTTTTTCTCTCTCCACTAACCTAGAATACGGTTTCTAAGAGAAACCTTTTTCCCTCCCTTTTCTCTTCTCTTCCTCTC
Organism: Zanthoxylum bungeanum; assembly: GCA_019454045.1. NCBI lineage: Eukaryota > Viridiplantae > Streptophyta > Magnoliopsida > Sapindales > Rutaceae > Zanthoxylum > Zanthoxylum bungeanum. Next base: position 4,723 of record SKCR01029698.1, on the reverse strand, counting down.
ACGGCATGGAGCCGAATTCTTGCTTCATTTTCTGCAGTTTTACCGAGAACAAGCATGAAGAAATAGTGCTAGCACACACATGGGTTATATTATGGTGATAGGGAAACGAATTTGTGAGCTTGGATTTGTTTTTGGAACTTGAAGCTTGGAGCTTCAATGGTGGTTCATCAATGGCCGGTCATGGAGGAGACATAAACCACCAAAACCGAGCAGCCCACAGTCACAGAAGCTCACTGTCGAGCTTAACAAGGAGGAAGAAACGCTTCTTGTTTGATGCATCTCAAATCGATCATTGTGAGTATATGTTTCCGCCATTATTCCTTTGATGTATTCATGCGTTTTTTATGCTTGATTTCAAGATCTTGGGACCTAATATAGAAACTCAACAATATTGGCTTAATTTGAATGATTTTAATGATCCTTGCATGAATTTTACATTGTATGGAAAAATGGGAAATTGTATGGAATATGTTAAGTGTGCAAGTTAATGAACTTTCATATGTCTTGTGCACGTATTGGTTGGTAATCTTATAAAACTTAATTTTTGCTTCTTCATTCGTTTTGATAATGTCAAAGGGGGAGAAATCAAAGTAGATTAAAACTTGTGTTTCCCTCAAGGGAAGTAAATTTGTACTAATGTGTTTGTCTAAGTTTTATATAGCTATACTGAAGACAATCACACATTGAGATGGAGCTAATATTGAGAGGTAGGAAAATCGTCAACAAATTTGGACTCTCAAAACTCACAAGTTTTAAAGGTTGTCATCACCAAAAAATGGGAGATTGTTAGTGATATTTTGACAAGATGGATTTTGATGATGCAATGCGGAAGACTTGAACGCGCATTAGCGGATATTAAAAAAAAATGTTGAAGCATATTGGTTGGGAAGAGTAATGGATGTGAAAACTCAAACGCATATTGAAAAAATATCTGATGTGGTCTTAGATTAGGACTCTCTTTGTAAGTGGGTTATTAATTTAAGTCTCTAAGCTCATAGGACTCATATGCACATTCATTTAGATTTATTAAGGTCATGTGGAAAATGGTTTTAACCTTCTTATCCTGAGATTTTGGCATTGAGACCGACATACCGGTCCACTACACCGGCATACCGGTGACCCTGCTATGTTCTAAGCAATTTTGCATCGCCTCTAGAGTCGGACTACTCCATACCAATCACTCATATCGGTCAGTATGGAGTTTGCATAGTTACTGGAACCAGTCTAGAGCATATCGACATTCATATCGGTCAACCTTCGTATTTTACATGCTCTTGGGAACCGGCATAAGCCATGTCGGTCTCCATACCGATCAATATTCCTTCTTGTTTGCACTTATCGGTGTCAAACGGTAATATTTTATAGTCGTTGTAATAACAGACCGACATATCAGCATCTACAGATCGACATATCGGTCCCAGCGCAAACAGAAGGGCTGCTTTTATTTTCTTTATAAATGAAGTCCTAATTTCGATTTTTTCTACTTCTTGAACCTTCATATATTTGATTCTAAGGCAAAAAAAAAAGAGTTTAACAAAACCTTAATCATCATACACTCTCAAACTCAAGTTCACACACATTACACCTTCATATCGTTTGTAATGAGCTTAGATTTCTTGGGTTAGCAATATTTCTTGGGTTAGCAACTCATACTAAAATTTCATTATCTTTGTGAGTGCTCAGGTGATATTTTTACCTTCCTATTTTAAACACTTGTGATTGGAAAGCCCCTTGTTAAGTGGGTACTCTCAAAATGGCAATTTGTGTAAAGGTTGTGAATAAACCTAGGAATAAAACTCATTATAAGGGTTTAAGAGTGAACCATTGGAAAACTCTTGTGTAAAGGTTTGGAGTGAACCTATGGGACAAACTCTTGGTTACGAGTGAGCCACATAAAACTCAGTGTAAGTTGTGAATTCAACTTAGTGGAAATCTTCAAGCGTGGCTTGGGGGAGTGGACGTCGGAAAAGAGTTGGTCGAACCAATATAAATACGGTGTCAATTTTCTCTATCCATAAACTCCTTTATATTATTACAAGTTTATTTTATATTTACATGTTAGTATTAATAATCTATTGTGATTGAGAAATTGATTGATAAGCTTAATTGATAAAGTTACTTGCTTAGTAGCGTAAAATCAGCTAAAATTTTAATTCCATAAATTTAGGCTATCACCTAATTCACCCCTTTTAGATATAAAGATTGTTTATTGTTGTGCGCTTTTAGGAAATTTCATCCTCGTCAATAGCAACGTCATTCATTGCTCACATTGCCTCCAACAACATAACACCATCACTTCTCCATATTTAAATTATATTGATTCTAATAATTTTCTATATTAACATTCATAATAATTATCCTTTCATGATCTTGCATATAATCACGCACACCATCATCAATAATGCTCATTCACTCTCTCTAATACAATAACACTTCAAATCTCACCACTCAAATTTATTAGATGCATGAATCACACCTAATCATCATCCTAAATTCATTCATTCAACCATAATAACCATGCCCCCATAAAAACCTCCAATTTTCGGCCATGACCCACATATTTTTAACTTCTATAGTTAACCAAATCATGTACTTTCCTTGGCATAGAATACTTATTTAGGCATAAACAACAACATTTCAAGCATCCATTCATCAAGACTCTTTAGATTTTTCACATGGTCAAACTCAAAATTTCAACATAAAGTGCTTAAATTATTTATCATGGATTTTTCAACACAAAAATAAAGAATGATGAGTAGAAAACTTACTTGGCTTTGGGGAGCTTTGGTTTGATGCAAATAAATTTGGTGATTCCATGTGTGTGTGTATGGCTGATTCTTGCCAAGGAAAATGAAAACTAACTTCTTCTTTTTTCTTTCCTTTCTCTTGTTAGTTCGTGGAAATGCAAGAAAATGGAGAGGCCACCAAAAAAAATGTGGACCACACATGAAGATTTTTATTTATTAAATAATATTAAAATAATTTATCACATGCCAAAATCTAAAGCATTCCCGAAATTGTACAGTGCAGTCTAGAAAACATGAGTTTTTTACATAGTTTTGATACAAATTTGGAAAAATATTCAACATGAAAGTTGTAAATCTTTGTCGAAACTTTTCAAAGGTATAAAAATCACTGAAAAATGAACATCAGTGGCCCAAATTATAGCCAAAATACTAAAGGCTATCTGGTACCTGACAGAAAAATAATCACGTACTGTAACGGCAAATAATTCGTCGAGTTTTCGGAAAATGAACTCATGAATACTAATACACTTATACATAATTTCATGATACTTAATATATCTCACATAAAATAAATAATTACCGAAGTCACCCTGGAATGACTGGGTGTTACACAACATGAGGGAGCAAAGTGCAATTAACCACGCTAATATGGACTAACAGAAAACATAATCCGTTAATTCTGTTACAACTCCTTGCTGAGTTTCTAGGCATATAAAGAGCTGGTTGCAGAGGTTGTGACTAATTCTTAATCATTTGCTTTAATTCTTATTTCTAGTGAAAGCTTGATTTCTATTCTTGTAAGCTGTAAATAAATCTGAGTGATTCAATAAAGACCAGTAACAGTTTTGCCCTTTAAATAATTAGCTTTTGTGTAAGTGTGAGTGTGATTGCGTAGGTTCTAGGGTTTATATACGATCAAGAAAATCAATCTCGGTATTGATTCATGAACCAAGAACCCAACATTCTCAAAACCAAATAACTAGTTACTACTTATATATGCATCAAATGGGTCTCCGATCTTTGTCCATCTTATTTCTTAGCTTGTCTTTGCACAAGGGACTTGGCTTGAAAAGTAAAAATAAAAACATAAACTGATTAATGCATGCTTCAATACATTTTTTTAAATATATTATTATTTATACATATTATAATATAAAGTTTACTAACAATCAAAATACATACACTTGTAGATTATCTACGTCTACTGAAATTAAGCCAAAAAATATGATCCCACAAATTGTCAAGGAGAAATCTATCACTAATCCATATTAAGTTGGCCAGAGGAAGATAATAGAGTCGCATTAGCCATGCTTCAATACTTTTTGAATGAATCGTTACAAATTATCCCAACTCATCAAATAATTGTTAGTTGTTTATCTTACCATTGTTTAAACAAATTTGGTGATCAAGATTAGCCCATATTACGCCAGAAATACAAAGAGGATTTATGTCACTAAACAGCAAGAATTATTCAAAAGACCTTCATTCATATGTGAAAAAGTGAACTCATTGTAACATCTTTACATCAAAATCAAACAGATAGTGCCTCATCAAAGAGCACCCTTATATAGAATCTCCAACATCCTTATACATCTTAATTAACTATTCACACATGTGTAAACAAAGAGAGAAATGAGAAACAACACAAGAGGACTAAAGTGTGTAGCCCTAACTAGAATCATCATCACATCATCATATGGTTTGATGATGTGCAAGAAATTAGTGATCCATTTTCCTCTAAATCTTCATTCAAAGTCCTATATTCATCATAATTAGCAACAGTATTAGCATTCGACACTTCATGACTGTCACAACAGCTTGAAGTGGACATTATGGGACCCCTCATCATACCTATAAGCTTTCTCTTCTTGTAATTGGCCTTAAAACAAGCTTGCCTCAACCTTTTTGTCTGATCTTCCATTTGCAAATCTGGTATCTCTTCAATCAATTTCATCTCTCTCTCTAGTATCTCAATT